>CAOKZL010002224.1:0-222994 GCA_948472985.1 Iguana delicatissima | reverse complement strand
GTCCAGGGAGTGCACAATTGGGGGACGGTTGTTCTGGATAATGATGGCAAGCAGGATAAGGCTTATGCTTTCTCCATGGGGAACCAAATTTCCCAAAGGGGCAAGTGTATGATGGCTTATAAGGGTTATAAACTATGGAATTGGTGATATAATAGGAGAAAGGGTTATGGTTACTATGTATGAATTAAAATTTATGTCAATGAATGTTAATAGTTTTAGTACCTCTAGCTAAAAATACCATTTAAACAAACTTAAAATTAAAAAACAGAGTAGATGTGTTATTTTTACAGGAAACTCATAAAAAACATGATAAGCAAATCCTCTTTAACTATAAGATTTGGACTAGCTGACAATAATAAAAAATCAATTATATGTAAGAAATGATTTTCAATTTATGGATCCAAATAATATGAAAAGGTTGGCACACCATTTAAAAAAGAAAAGAGAGAATAGAAGAATTAACACAATAAAAGGAGAAAATGGGAAAATGGTACAAGAAGATGAAAAAATAAGAGAGGTAATGGCAAATTTCCATGAGAAACTTTATGAAGGAAACTAAAGTTGTAGATATGAGGTGAAAACAGGAATTAAGTTATCAGAGGTCCAAAGACACCTGTTAAATGTCCAATCTCACAGGACGAAATAGGAAAAATTATTAACAGTTGAAAGGAATAAAATCCGCAGGCCCTGATGGGCTTACCACTACTTTCTACATGGTCTTCAAAAAGACAATAATTGGCCATATGGCTGGTTTGTTTAATAAGATAATAGACATACCTAAACCTGGGAAAACCACTGAAATTATCACAATATTAAAACCTAATAAAGATCCTACAGATCCGGAGGCATATTGCCTCATTACATTATGTAATCAGGAATATAATATTTTTACTAAAGTTCTGGCCAATAGATTGGAGCAATACCTACCCAAGTTAATACAGGAAAATCAGTTTGGCTTTGTTAAAGAGAGGAAAATTAGTGAACCTATTAGAAATGTCCTAAATATTATACATCATGCAAAGTAAAACAACAAGAAATTAGCATTATTACAATTGGATGTTTATAAAGCATTTGATTCAGTAAATCATAATTATTTATTTAAATTATGTAGACAGTATGGGCTGGGAGAAAGAAATAAATGGAGTTATTAAAGAATTATATAAAGAAAATGAAGTACAGATTATGGTCAATGATGTTTATACTTGGAAAATAATGATTAAAAAAGAGGTGAAGCAAGGTTTCCCACTTTCTCCATTATTGTTTGTTTTAGCAATAGAACCTTTAGCCAATGCTATAAGAAATGAAATGGAGATTATAGGTTACATAATTCGGAAGGAGGAAATAAAGATAAATCTATTCACAGACGATGCCCTGTTAACTACACAAGCACCATACCAATCAATTAATAAATTAATGGAAGTAGCACAAAAATTTGACAGGGTATCAGGTCTTAAAATCAATATGCAGAAATCTGGGATTTTTTTTTCACGGCAGCAACAAAAGAGAATACAGAGTATAACAGAATTAAAATTAGGAATCAAGAAAATGAAGTATTTGGGAGTATATATAATGAATAATGTAAACAAAATGATACAGGGCAATTACAACCAGGTTTGGAAAAAAATATCTGATCAGATAGTTATGGTCTCATAAAAAATGGAATACTCTAACTAGAAAAAGAGCCTTTAAGATGATGTTGCTCCTAAAACTATTATACCTTTTCCGAACAATTCCAGAAATAATCCCCGTAAAGGTGATTAGAAAATGGGATAAGAGTATCAAGGATTGTATAATGATGAAAAAAAATATGGGATGGGAAAAAATCTAGAATTAAATTGAAAACTGTCCAAAATGAAAAAGAGGAGGTCTCAGCCTATCGGATCTTAAACTATATTACCATGCAGGTTGTTTAGAATGATTAAAGGTCTGGGTATGTTAAAGGTTAAACAACTGCTTCAGCTTGAAGGAGAAGATCTTAGGCTCAGGTGGTATGCATATTTATGTTATTGTAGAGATACAGTAAACAGAGATTTCAATAACTATTATATAAAAAAAATCATTATTAAAAGTCTGGAAATGATAGAAATTTAGATGTTGTCCCAAAACACCTCTTTGGATCTATCTCTCTGAAGCTTTCTACAGAAGAGAGAATATAAAAAAGAATAACAGAATTATTCATAAGGATATGTTGACATTCCAGATGAAAAGTTATACTATTAAGACTCAGTAAGAGCTCGAACAGGATGGAATTAGCTGTTGCTGGTTCCTGTATAGATAATTAAAGGAAAAGCCAAAAAATAGAACTATGACTAAATGGTAAACAAGAAAAAAAATATAGAGCAAGAAACTTTAATCTCCACTGATAATAAGAATGCTCTATCCAAAATTTATAAAATACTGTTAAGATGGGAAATGGAGGAAGAAGTTGTTAAAGAAGTAATGATAAAATGGGCACAGAATATTGGACACCAAATTGAACTGATCCAGAAAAACATGCAGGAAAAGAATGAAATACACAGTATCTCAAGACATAAAATAAAAATTTTACAAGATGCATTATAGGTGATATATGATACCAGATAAATTGTCAAAGATGTACAATAATCATGCTAACAGTTGTTGGAAATGCAGCAAGAAAGAGGACCATCTTTGACATCGTGTGAGAAAATAAGGAAATACTGGAAATCAATACATTTGCAAATTGGAAAAATTCTTAAAATTCAAATACAGATGACTCCTGAAATGTATTTAATTGTGATACTAGATGATAAACTAGAAAAGCAGTATGGAAAGATAATATTTTATATGACAGCAGCGGCTAGGATTTTATTTGCTCAGAAGTGGAAATAAAGCTTGCTCATGACAATAAGTGATTAGTTATTAAAATTAGTAGATATGGTACTGATGGATAAACTGATTGATCTAATAAAAGAAGGGAGACTGGATAGCTTTGATATAATTACTTATATGCATAATACATGGAAAGATTTGGTGAGAGCTAGCTATAAAGACTGAAGATCAATAGCATGCATATTATCTTTTCAGTTACTGTAACGTGATAATGTTCTTTCATATTAATAAAACATATTAACATTATATAGAATATTCAGGTATCTTTGTTATGAAAATGTTAAAATGTAAAAAAGAGAAGGTATAACATATATAACGGGTAATATACCAAGAGCTGTCAGGAGAAAGTCAACAAGAGCGATTGTGGTGGAATGATTGGTATGTTTTGTTATGACCATTGACTTTATTTTGTTTTCATATTTTCTGTAACAAAAATATAATTTAAAAAAATCCCTTAAACCCCAAAGCAAAACTAAAAACCTTGTAAACAGAAGTCAAGGCCAAATGTGTTTTGACAGTATGACTTCTTCAGTGGCCTGCAATATGACAGTGATATGTAATTGCATTGTAAAACAAAAAACAGAGCTGCCCAGACAACATACTAGAATTACAAATTAGTCCAACTAGACATTATCAAATTGATGAACAGTATTCATGATGGATGGGAATTTCTTAAAAGTAGATATTGAAGGCACAGTTTCAAACAATTCTAATGAGGAGGAAAAATGGTAGATGACTAAAGAATCCAGGATGGATATTTAAAGAACTTTCCATGAAGCAAAAAGGGTGACCAAGGAACTCTCAACTGAGCTAAATGTTAAAAGAAACATGTACAAGAAATGGAAAAAAGGGGAAATTGCCAGAGAGGAATTCAAACAAATAGCAAGCAAGTGTAGGACGAAAGTCAGAGAAGCTAAAGTGCAGAATGAATTCAGGCTTGCTAGAGAAGTTAACAATAAAAAGGTCTGTTTTGGTTATGTCCATAGCAAAAGGAAGAATAAGGAAATGGTTAGATCCTTGAGTGGAGAAGATAGCGAAATGCTTACAGAGAAAAGGCAGAACTACTCAACATCTTCTTTGCCTCAGTCTTCTCCCATAAGGAAAACAATGCTCTACCTGGGGAAAATGGAACAGATGATGAGTTCCACTGAAAGTTCTTTAAACATCCATCCTTGTTTCTTCAGACACCTTCCATTTATCTTCCTCAATAGAATTATTTGAAACTGTGCCTTCAATATCTCTATTTTAGGAAACTTCCATCTATCATAAACTCCTTTCTCTTTTAGTCTGATTGGTCACAGGATGACACTTAATATTTCCCCAAGTTTACTGAAATCAGCTTTCTTAAAGTTTAGAATGGGAGTTGGACTATGCTTGGCTTCCCCTTTCCACTCTATAACAAACTCCAGGAGAACATGGTCACTCCCACCTAGGGAGCCCACCACTTCCTCCCCATTCACCAGGTCATCACTGTTGGTTAGGACCAGGTCCAAAACAGCTGATCCCCTGTTGCCTCTTCCACCTTCTGGACAATGAAATTGTCTGCCAGGCAAGTGAGGAATTTGTTGAACCTGATATTCTTGGCAGAATTTGACTTCCAACAAATATCAGGATAGTTAAAATCTCCCATTACTACCACTTCTCCTTTTTTCTGAATGTGTGGTCATCTGTTTTAGGAAGGCCTAATCTAAGTCCTCAGTGTGGTTTGGGGGTCTATAGTAAACCCCCAAAAATGGCATCCCTGTTTTTCTATCCCCCTTAGTTTTTACTCAGATGCTCTCACCCTGGCTTCCAGGATTTAAGTCTGGATTACTTCACAGGTGTAAACATCCTTGACATATAATGCTACTCCTCCTTCCTTCCTGTTTGGTCTGTTTCTCTGAAATCGATTCCACCTCTCTATTACTACATTCCAATAATGAGACTCATCCCATCAGGTTTCATTGATGCCTATTATATCACATATGCTTTGCTGTGTTAAGAGTTCAAGTTCATCTTCTTTATTTCCCATGCTCTGTGCATTAGTGTAGAGCAGTGGTTCTCAACCTGTGGGTCCCCAGATGTTCATGGACTTCAGCTCCCAGAAGCCCTGAGCATTGACCATAGTGGCTGGGGCTTCTGGGAGCGGAAGTCCACAAACATCTGGGGACCCACAGGTTGAGAACCACTGGTGTAGAGAAATCTAAGACCATGGGTCATTCCCCTTAGCTGCTTATTTAAGGTTTTTCTTCTCCTACAGTTGGGCTCCTGTATTATTTGCTGAGTTTACTCAATAACATTTGGATTATTATCTCTACCACTTGAACTCTAGCACTTGATGAAGTATACTGTCAAGAAACCTGTCACCCTTCCCCACAAAATTCACTTTAAAGTCTTCCTGATCACGTTTGTGAGCCTCTTAACAAAAATGTTCCTCTCAACTGCTGTCACGTGCAACCCATCACTTGCCAGTAGTTCATCTTCTTGAAATTGCTGGGCCCTGTGCTATTCAATATCTTTTTGACTTGGATGATGAAATAGAGAGCATTCTCACCAAATTTGCAGATGACATCAAATCAGGATGGGTAACTAATACCCCAGAGGACAGGATCAGAATGCAAAATGACAACAGATTAGAGAACTGTGCCCAAAATAACAAAATGAATGGGTATATTTAGCCTGGAGAAGAGAAGGTTAAGAGGTGACGTGATACCCATGCTTATTTGAACAGATGTCATATGGAAGATAAAGCCAGCTTGTTTTCTGTTGCTCCAGAGACTAGGACATGGAGCAATGGCTTCAAAGTACAAGAAAAAAGATTCCACCTAAACATTAGGAAGAACTTCCTGGTGGTAAGAGCAGTTCAACAGTGGAATAGCTCCTTGGGAGTGTAATGGAGTCTCCTTGGGAGGTTTTTAAACAGAGGATGGATGGCCAGGTAATTTTGCATGGCAGGGGGCTGGACTCAATAGCCCTTGTGGCCTCTTCCAACTCTATGCTTTTTTGATTGTATGAGAGCCAGAAATGACTTGAAGACACACAACAACAACAAAACAACATGATTCTATACAAAATATTAAACATATTTGGATACTGGCATGACATTCATTTGGCTCACAAAGATAATGGTAATCGTTTTACAAAAAATTATTGAAGTTTGTAGATCCAGGGACTAAAAAGGAAAGAAAACTCTCAGCAAACACACACATATATATATCCATATCTATCTATCTATCTATCTATGTAAGAACAATCCAATGGGAAAGTCATGGGAAGAATGAGAAATTGAATGACTGATAGATGTTTGTGTGTGTGTGTGTGTGTGTGGAGAGAGAGAGAGAGAGAGAGAGAGAGAGAGAGAGAGAGAGAGAGATCAATCTATATATATCACACAAACAATCTATCAAACATCTATCAGTCATTCAATTTCTCATTCTTCCCATCTTCCCATGACTTCCCCATTGGATTGTTCTCACATAGATGTACTTCATTAACGATGACAATCATTTTGAAAAATGCTTTTTGGACAGCCTAACTTTCTTTTATGGAGTGAATCTGAACCTATTCTTTGCTTAGTACGTATTCAGATTCCATCTCTCTTTATTTTTATTTTTTTATTTTTTTGACAGTGTGGAGAGCAGTGTAGGCTTTTTATGCATTTTCAGGAAAGTTTTTTTTTTGAACAACAAAAGTTATTTCCAAGGTGAGCTCAGAGAAATTAATTAAGATAAATTAATAGTTATAAACGCATAAATGCACAATTTACCTGGTCATCAGATCATAGTTATTCTGGGGACACTGACTCATCTGAGTTGAGATTTAGAGACTTGCTTGAGAAGGACCTGAATTTCAAATGATCTATAATGATGAACCCAATTCAACTGTAGGGCTCACAAAGCTTTGATAACTTCCCCCAGGAGTCAGGGTGATGCCCAAAACATATCGTGCTTTTCAGTAATTAAAGCCAATTGAAGGGCATGAGTCACAACTTTAGCTTTTAGGAACTAAGCAAAAGACATCTTTCAAAATGGAGCTTACACTTCAATGTGAGAAGATTTCAGCCACCATCTCTGGTAAGACACTGCCTAGCAGGTTCCACCACACAGGCTGACAAAACAGCCTCTTCTCATGTGCCAAGAATTATCAGGTCTTGTGAGTATGAACAAATGCTTCAGGGCTAAAGCCTCCATCTCAAGAATCTGGAGGGAAATGAATAAACTCTAAGGGAATGAAATGCTGTTTTCTGCTTGGCTTAAGGACTTTTGTTATTGGTTCTGCCACCCATACTTTGGGGAAGAGAATAGCTGTTTACAGAAATAAGGACAACTGGCTGCACAATACTGCCCATGTAGAACCAATTATGATTGCTGACGATATTGTGAAAACCATATGGAGAAGCTATAGGGATATGAGTCCCTGCAATGAACTACCCTTAGGATTTACAGATGCATCAGGCCACAGGAGGTACCAAGCTTACAACAAAGAAGGAGCTGAGCTGAAGGACTGAGCTTGAAGAACTGCTAGGAAAGACTAGAATGGTCAAGCTGCTACAAAATGCAAGTTTGGGATGATGAAGAGAGATTTCACGCCAGAGAAGAGATATGGGGAGCATCATGCTGAGTTAACTTTATCTAGCTGTGTATATAAAGTCTTTTAATTTCTTTTTTGTATTTTCTTTTTATTTCTTAATTTCTTTTGTTTTTTCCTTTTCCTTTTCTTTTTTCTTTTTAACAACTGTTACAACTTTTTCAATAATATTGCAAGAGTATTACAATAATATTACAAACAATGTTAACATATCTCCTAACATACTTAATATGTTCCATAGCATGATCAGTTATTTAATTTAGCTGTTAACTCCTCAAATATTCCCCCTTTTTAATTACCCCCTCTCTCCCACCCATCCACCCAGAGACAATAATTCCTGCTTACCTTTCGTGTGGAATATTGTCTTAATTACCTAATTTACTTCCCTGTACCCTTCTTTCTGTTTTGCATTCTCAATCAATATTCTCCAATTTCTGAACCAAGATTCCTCCTTCAAATACCTCATATAAATTCCTCTTTTTCAAAAAAATTATCGATCATCATATATTCTGATATGTATTATTTCTGCTTACTAAGGTCCCATCTTTCTTTTTTCTTCCATCTATATGCAATGACAGCTTGTGCCCCTTTTAATAATTGTTTTATTAAATATTCTTCATCCTTATTTACTTTAATTTATTTAATTCTAAGTGTTTAACATTTAACATTTAAGGTTAAACATATTTCCTTGTTCTGTTCCAAAACTTTTGTACTTTACTGAAATCCCACCACATATGGATATAAGTCCCTTCTCCCCAGTTGTGCCAACATTCTGAGGATAAAATTTTTATTTATATATGATAGTTGAAGTGGTGTTCTATATTACCTTCCTATTATTTTAAACTGCTGTTCTCTTATTGTACTATGCTTCTTATTTACTGTCTCTTATATTCACTGTTACATTTATTTTTTATTTACTTTTATATCATTTTCCCATAACCCTAATATATCTTCTAGCAAGTTAAATTGATTATTCAATAATAATCTATAAATTTTACTACCTATTCCTTTCATTTCTTCTTGTCTTAGCTTAAGCATTTCTTTTAGTATTGGCTTTCTCTTTCAACTATAATATTCTGTATGCCTTTATTTATTTTGCATAATTGAAGCCAGCACTGTTCTCATATCAACTTGGCTAATTTATATATCTGATTTCTTGGACCTGTTAAATAATTCATCTATTATGTTATATCCTTTCTCTTTTATTTTCTTTAATACTTTCCCTTTACCATCTTCTCCTTCTTTATTTAAATATTCTATTGGATGTCAATTATAATTCCTCACCTTCATTCCCCCCCTCCCAGTTTTCCCATGTAAGCCATGTCTACTTCAATGGGCCATTATTTCGATTTTTTCCCTTCTTATTACCTAATAATGATCTGTATTCAATATTATTATTATTCAATATTATTTAGCTGTTCTTCTATCTTAACCCATATTTTTTGTTCATCATATTTCCAAATCTAATAACGTAATTTTCTGGAAGGCATCATATGTTTCCAGGCACTGGAGTCCTCAACCTCCATTTTCTTGATGTGTATAAAGTAATGTATTTGAAATTCTAGATATTTCATTTCCTGAGATCCATTCTTTAATTTTCATATCCTATTTCCTTATTATTCTTATTGGAGTTATTTCCCGGACAGTTTGAAATAGGTACAAAATTTTAGGGGGAATCGTCATCTTAAATACTCTAATCTTGGTTAATATATTCATTTTTTTGTCCACCTACTTACTTATTTATATTCTTCCATAATTGATTATAATTTCCTTGAACAATATTTTTATATTGGTCATTACATTCACACTTAATCATCTCATTTTCTTAACTCCTAATTTCAAAGCAGTTACTTCTTTTGCTCATTTTTCTGTGCTTAAGACCTGAGATCTTTTCAAAATCTTTAACTGTTTCTAGTAATTGTTGAATTGTTCAGTATGGTTGTTCTGTTTAATTACTGCATCATCTGCAAATAAATTTTATATTATATTCTTTAATCATTTCTTCCATCCTTATCACATTAGCAAAAGATTCCATTGTCATTATAAATAATAAAAGGAATAATCGGCACCCTTGTTTCATGCCAGTCTCCATTTTTATTTTCTTTGTGTTATTTCCATTAATATTAATTTGCGCCAGATTATACAGTTCTCTAATAGTCTGTCTAAATTTCACCCCAACCCAAATCCTTTACATATTTCATATAGATAAATATGAATTAAATGCTTTGCATACATCTAATTTTATAATGCCAACCTTCTTTTTATTTTGCTTAGTATTATAAATTATGTTTACTATGTCTCTGATAAGATCAGTTATTCCCCTTCCTTTTATAAATCTATATTCGTCCTCCTTTATTAAATTTGGTAATATTTTTTATAATCTATTAGCTAGAATCTTTGCAAAAATTTTATAATCTTGGTTGGCCAATGTAATTGGGTAATAACTTTCTGGAGCCTTCTCATTTTTCTCAGGTTTTAATACAGGGATTATCTGCTCTTTTCCAAGATATAGGTATTTCTTGGTTGATCAAAGCCTCATTACATATTTTTATCAAATTGGTAGTAATTTCCTTTTAGAATATTTATAAAAATTACAATTGGAATCCATCTGCCCCCCTTCACATTATCTATTAGAGTTTCAACTTCTTCCTTATTTATAGGGGCATCTATCTGATCCTTCTGCCTCTTTGTTAATGTACAGTCTATGTTTACTTCTTGATCAATCACTTCTCTTTTTTCATATAATTTTTCATAAAATTTTGCTACGACTTCCCTTGTTTTCTCTTTTTCTCTTACTATTTCGCCATTAGCTCCCTTTAATTTATTAACTCTTATTTTCTTTTTCTCAAATATCAGGCCAATCTTTTCATATCTTGTATATCTCAAGCTTGAAACTCATTTTTAACATACAGATACTTCTCTGTTACTGCTAGATGTAATATTTCCTCTATTTCTTTTTTCTTTTTATCCCATTGCCTTTTAATTTTTTCTTTTTTTAGTTTTCTGATATTCCATTTTTAACTTTTCTGCTTCTTCTGTGAACTTCTTCCTATATGGCTTTTTCTTTTTTAATCCCTAATTCAGTATTAATACACTTCCGCCAATCACTGCTTTAAAAGCATCCCATACTATACTTTCCTTTCCTTTCTCCATTACCAGTTATTTGAAAATAGGTCTGAATCTCTTTAATTAATTCTTTTTGATTTTTTTCTTGTGATATTACTATTGGTCAAACCTCCACTTTGTTACTTTTCTCTTATGATCAGAATGATCAGAAATTCAATAATGGTTGATATAAATTTTATTTAGTTGGGTACTATTAGCCTCTTTTACTTTAAAAAAAAAGGCAATTAAACTTTTCATATTGAGCAGAAAAATATGTGTCTTCATTTTCCTTGTAAGCACATTTTTCCCCATTCCACTAAATTCCACCTTATTAAATTTAGGCTCTCCTCGGCCACTTTTTCTTCCTCATCTTTCTTTTATTATCATTTCTATCTTCTGCTTTTTAATATCTGTATTAAAGTCCCCAACTACAAACACATCTCCTACAGGAAAATTATCTTGTCTAGTAAGGACCTTATTTAAAAAGTCAAGTTGATTTTTATTTGGTGTGTAAATGCAAGCTAGGGTAGTACCTTTCCTTTTAACAAAAAGATACAGTTCTCCCTCTACATTCACAGCTTTCACTTTCACGATTTTGATTAATTGTGAGGTGCTTGCTTGCCCTCCCCATTCTCCCACTCCCACCCCATTCCCACCCCACCTGCCTCTCCCATTTTCCTTGCCCTCTGGTGCAGGCGTGCCCCGTGCAGGTAGCATGAAGACCCAGGGAGGCTGATCGCTGGCTCCCTGCGCTCCTCACACTGCCCTGCTGCTACTGCGGGCACCAGCACGGCCCATGCAGGCAGTAGGAAGGCCCAGGGAAGCTGATCGCTGGTTCCCTGAGCTCCTTGCACTGCCTCGCCGCCGCCGTGGGTACAAGTGTGGCCTGCATGGGCAGCATGAAGGCCCAGGGAGGCCGATCGCCAGTTCCCTGCACTCCTTGTGCCGCCCTGCCACCGCTGCGGGTACAGGCGCGGCCCGAGTGGGCGGCACAAAGGTCCAGGGAGGCCGATCACTGGTTCCCCGCCTTCCTGCCCCTGCCTGGTTGGGTGCACTGGCTGGGGAGAAGTCTGTGGGGGAGGGCACCATATTCATGACTATTTGACATTCACAAGGGATTTGTGTCCCTATCCCTCGCAAATGTGGAGGGCCTGCTATATATCCCTTCTTTACCTGCCATAACTTCTCCCACTTGGAAATTTATATAATCTCTGATCATTTATATCATATTTATTTTGTTGTATTAAGAGTTCCAGTTCTCCTTATTTCCCATGCTCTGTGCATTAGTGTAGAGACGTTTAAGACCTTGTGCCCTTACCACAGCCCTTTACTACAGTTGCTTTTCCTACCACTGTTGGTCTCTAGTACTATCCAGCTAGTAGTGACTAGTGTAATATGAATAGGTATGTAGAGGTTTATGAAGCTGAGGATTAGGGGGCGTGGAGAAAATTAGAACATTATGGTTAATTAAAGAAGGAGAATGGTGTATAATGAATGAAGGGAAAGGAATAAAATAGAATTAAAAAAAAGTTAAAGCATGGGGAGAACACAGCCTGAGTATTCATCTAAAAAAGATGATGGGGATTGGTACTCTCACATCTCCCCTTGAGGAGGGGAGGAACCAAAAGTTCAGAAGGGGATATTGGGATCAGTAGTTTATAACCTTAGTATGTGGCATGTCACTAGAAAGGATGAAATAGGAGATGGATAAAAGGATGAAAATAAATATTTTGCCACTAAATATTAATAGTTTGAGTTCCCCTGTCAGATGTTATCATTTAAAAAAATTATTGAATCAAACGCAAGTGCATATATTATTTCTGCAGGAAACATGTAAGAAGAAAGATAAGTTCAAATTATTTAATTATAGAAGGTGGGGATTACAGTTGTACTCAGAAGGGTCAAATAAAGCAAGAGGTCACTGAAACCTGGTGAGATGAGTCCCATGATTCCATGCAGTAATTGGGGGTGGGGGTGTATCACCTCTTTGGTAAAAATAGACTAAAAAAGAAAGAAGGAGAAGTGGTTTTATATGTCAGAGATATTTATACCTATGAAGAGATCCATGACTTAAATCTAGGAAGACAGATTGAGAACATCTGGGTAGGAATTAAGGGGGTGAGAAACAATAGGATGTCATTGGGGGGGTCTACTACAGCCCCCAAGCCAGACTAAGGATTTGAATGATGTCTTCCTGGACCAGATGACCACACACTCAAAAAGGAGAGATGTAGTAATAATGGGAGATTTCAACTATCCTGATATGCGTTGGACAGAGATGGGACGAATCCAGAATTTTCCGAATCCGGATCTGGATCTGAATCCCTGAAGGTTCTGGGAATCCATGAATCTCACGAATCTCAAATCTTTTAAATCTTTTTTTCAAAAAGGGGTTAAAAAGCAAGAGAAAGAAAGCACTTCTACTGAAAAGTGTTTTTGAAGCAGAATTTGACGTCTTTGTTTAATGAAAAACAAAATAAAAAATAGTTTTCAGATTAGGAAAACATACCCATACTTCTTATTAAGAAAATACAAATGCAATTGACATGTTCATCTACTACATGAAGAATATAACTCTCACGTCAAAAGAATAAAGATTATTACCTTGTAGAGGGAGGCAGCTGTGGGGACAGGCAGCCCAGAAAGCACAGGCAGCGAGTGGAGGACCTGGGACATGCAGGGAGGCAGCCTCCAGAGCACCTGTGCCAGCGGAGGCCCTAGGATGTGCAGTGAGGCGGCAATCACTGACCCTACATGCCCCTGCGGGCCTGATCCTGGGCACCCGTGTGAGCTCAGGACCCTGGGCGTTCAGGGACCGGCCCTACTCATCTCTGCAGGTCTGATGGTGGGCACCTGCATGAGCGCAGGCCCTGGAGCACACAGGGACACAGTGATCGCCAGCCCTACATGCCCCTACATGCCCCTGGGTGCCGGTGCAAGTGCAGGCTCTAGTGTGCCCTGCACACTACTGCCATGTGGAGGGCCGGAACATGAGGGAGAGAATGTGAGGCAGTGGGCACTTCCTGATTTGAAAGATTTGATTCACCTATTTTGGTCCAGAGATTTGGATCCGCAAATCTCGAATCCTTGCCAAGGATTTGAGAATTCGGTTGGCCCGTCCCTAGTGTTGGAAGTCAAACTCTGCCAAGAACATAAGGTCCAACAAGAATTGCATTGGTTTTTTTCACTGCCACATCATATTGCTGACTCATATTTGGCTCTATTAAGTATTAGATCCCTTTCACACATACCGTTGTCCAGCCAGGTGTCTCCCATCCTATATTTGTACATTTCAATTTTTCTGCCTAGGTTCTGCCTACATTTGTCTGTTGAAATTCATGTTAGCTTTGACCACTTTGAATTTGGATCCTGTCCTCTGGCATATTAGCAACCCCTCCCAATTTGGTGTCATCTGCAAATTTGACCAGCATGCCCCCTACTCCTTCATCCAAGTCATTGATGAAGATGTTGAGCAGCACTGGGCCCAGGACAGAACCCTGTGGCACCCCACTAATCACTTCTCTCCAGCATGAAAAGCAGCCATTGGCAAGCACCCTTTGGTTTCAGGTCAGTCAACCAATTACAACTCCATCTGACAGCAGCACTGTCTAGCCTACATTTTACTAGCTTCTTTGTGAGAATATCATGGGGAACTTTTTCTAAGGCCATAGTGAAGTCAAGAAATGCTACATCCATGGCATTCCCTTCATCTATCAAGCTTGTAACTCTATCGTAAACAGAGATTACTAACTGCTGTGCAACAGAAATTGTGAAAAGTGATCCACATAGAACTGGTTTACAAAGTCTTAAAAGTCAGGGGGACAAAGGGTGTAGAACTATATTAAATGCTGTGCATATGTTACATGATATTTTGTCAAAAGAGACATATGAAGAACAGTCTCAGGGAACAAGGTTCCTAAAAGAGAGAGAGAGAGAGAAATGGCCACTATAACCAAAAACAAGCAAAGAACAGAAACCGGTTTTCTCTACATGACCAATGAAATAACAGATTAGAAGAGACCTGTGAGGCCTAATGAAAGACCCCCACAAAGAGAATGTGAAGGTGTACATGGAGATACTGAGAAAACAACCATGAGAAGCAGATACTTCTTCAACAACAATAAAAACCACATGACAGCTGATGAAGAGAGAGCTCTAGAAGGTCTTCTCAAATACAGAGTGTGTATGATAAATGTTGGATAACTGATGTTTTCATTCTTCCAACTGAACAAAAAGGGGAGAGCTGTTACAGGCTCAGTGATTATTTGCATTGATGTTTACACAATTTAAGCCCCAGAAAATGAAAATAACGGGATCATAAGGTCTATAGTATAAAGTTGGATGCTCTGTGTATTGTAGAACGTGCATGTGCATTCCTGAGAGCACAGATACAGGCCCATTCCTGGCAGAATGCCAACACAACTATAAACACTTTCTGTGACTGACAATGCACAGCAAGACAGGTGCCATGTTAAACAGAAATGGATGATGCAATCAGATGGCTGATGTAATTTGATGAGAGGCAATCAGAAGTCTCAGAACTCAGAAATCATTCTGTTATTTTTTAGGCACCTGCAGAACTGGACAATTCAGTCAGTTGGTTGCAGGGGGGAATGAAGCAATGGTAATGAATGCAAAGGAGCCAGTTCTGCTGCTTAAACGCGCAGGTACCAAAAGATATATGAATAAACATTGCTTAGTTTACAAACTTATAAAGCAAAGATTTATTCCAGTGGGATTTGTGATTTAAAGAGTTTTTCAGAATACATATTTTTAGAGCCACTTGTTCCCCACAAAACTGATCACTAGAAAATGTCCTGTGTCACCACATCCTAGTTCAGATACCCTAGTTCTCAAAGCCCACACAACCTCACTGTGTGCTGCAAAGCACCAAACTCAGTTGCAAAAGCTTTAAAAAAGGAATAATCTTCTTAAATTGTAATACAATTCAATTAACAATCTTCTAGTTTAATCCATTCATTTATACCACACCATGTTCACTGACTCTTCAAAATGCCAGGAAACGGCGGCCATTAAGAGCCATATTGTTAACAAATGTGTTATCTAGGCAGTATAGCTACTTATTTTTAAAATATTGTACGGAAACATTGGAGGATTTTATTATACATGATTTCAGCTGCTAGATTACTGCTTGCCAGGTTCTGGAAAAGGATACCAGAAGTTGAAGAATGGTTGTACAATTACTCAAAATGAAAGAATTGATCTCCTGTCTTGCATGAGAAAAGGGATGTCAGAGTTAAACAAGTTAAACAAAAACAGTAATAACTTTTATCAGACAAAAATAGGCATAATCTTATAATTGATAATATTACTATAATATTTTTGTTTTGGGGAACATTAACACGAGAGATACCATAACTATATTCTTATGCTTTTCTTGTATTTTACTTAAGATTTAAAATGAGGAACTGCAATCAAGGCAAAAATTTACTCTAAATCATAATCCTTTACTTATGGAATTTAAGATTTTTGATGTAAAGAAATGTTCCGATCTAGAGTAGGAGGGATGGGAAGAAGACACTACATTATTGGTAGGGATTTATAGATTTATTTTTACTTTATATATATTGTTGCTGTATTTATAGCTATAGCTTCAATCTTAAGGTATGAATCTTATATGTATATAATTTCGTTTGTAGATTGTCAAAATTATCCCTATGGTCTATATACAACAAATGCAAGATGGGTTTTTTTGTTTTATTTTGCTATGTTTTTGTTATATAAATATCATAATTCTGTGTACTTATATATTTTTTTTAAAAAAATTAAATTTTTTAAAAAAATTTCTTTAATTACAACACTACACATTTACACCACTACAAACCAAAGAAAAGAAGAAGAAATACAAACATACTACTATCAAACACATACCATATCTAAACAGGCAACATAATAAGCAAAGTTAACAAAAATTACACCTGAAACATGCTACACGCTATAAATAAAAAAAGGTTTTCAACTTTTCCAATGCAGATTCTAAATACCAGATACAGTAAAAAATTCTGTAGATCATATACCACATAAAAAGTTACTTCCATAATACACCAGTATATTGGAAAAACAGTTAATTACTAAAGCCTAATATCAACATATTATCCTCTTTGTCTCCCAAGAAAGGTATTAACAGATCCCAGTCTTTCAAAAAAAAAAATCTCAAATGCCTTTATTCTACAATACAAATATGTATTTTTCTTAGTTTCAGGTTACCCATTATGCTGGTGCTGACTTAAGTTCCACATTTATCTTTTGCTGGAACAGATAGCTGGAGTCTCTAGACCTAGAACTATCATGCCACCTAACAAGCACTCAACTGACAACCAGCTAATATAATCCATATAGGGCACTGGAGTCTTCTTCCTCACCACAAACAAACAAAGAAACAAACAAACAAACAAATAAATAAATAAAACCCCAGTTTTAAATCTTAAACCAAACTACGTTTTAGCTAATGAAATGAGAGATGTTCAGCACCACTGTACCCTCCAGATTCACAGTGGCAACCACTTCCGTGACAAGTACTGGCTCTATAATATGCAAAACTTAAAAAGTACTTTTGAATTTGGATGGACTCATCAGAACACTTTGGGAAACAGCTTGTGGAGTGCATCCGCCTTGCAAAACTCTGTGTCCAAGAAGAGAATACAAAAGAAGAATAAAAACTAATTACTGCTTATTTGTTCCTCATATTCTATCTTGGAATCTGTTCCTTTCCAAAATCTATGGCCCTCTCCTAAATATATTTTTCCCCTTCCTCCAACTAAAGGTGACTCTACAATGTCTCTGTAATAATTACATAAATTAAATACGCTTGCTTTAAATACGTAAGTGTTCAAAATCTTTCCTACACATTGCCTTACTTAAAAAGCCAGAACTTTTCACTAAGTGGCCAAAGATACACACTGAAACTGCCATGTTATTTTGAAGTTGAACCCCTGAGTTGAAGTTGAACTACTGAGTTGAACCCCTCCACAGATATAATCCTTTAGTGACCTTTGTGTATAGTTATGACATATTTCAGTACGCTAAACGATCCAAAGCCTGAATCTTTCATTTGCCATAAATTTTAAAAGTCCTTAAAAAAAAAAACTCATTTCCTCCCTCCTCACCCATGCTCTCTTTTGCTTTTTTCACTTTGGAGAAACATATTGTAGGATTTTTGTTACAAAGCTAACCAAATTCTGTGTGAGAGTTCTACAAGACAAGTAAAAAGACTCATTTTACCTACAGCTGTCTGACATGGCCAGGGAACTCTTGCACTTTGGTGACAAAGAGACTTTTGCTTCAATTGGACATACAATGGCATCTAGATTGCCCTTTTATAGGGGAGGTGGATTCTAATGCAAATTGATAAGGGAGAAGAGAGGAATTGGGCAAAGTGGATGGAAAAGAACTTTTGAATTGTCCTAATGAAATTCAAATTCAGAAGGAGTAGAATTCAAATGAAACATGCAGTGAAGGACAAGACTGAAGGCAAAATTACACATCTCTAGTTCTTATGCTGCATCATAATGTACAAATCCAACCTTTGCTAAGATATGGAGGTGAGGGAGAGGAACTTTTATTTTTTGTTCCCCACTGCACAATTCTGTGTATGTCTACTCAAAAGTATTGAGTTCAGTGGAACTTCCTCTCTGGTTGATTACCAATCTACAATTGGTAATTCATTCAGTTGGGAAATCTCAGAGGGATGTCATCTAAAAGCTCTCTTGGAAAATGGAGAGTTCTATACTCCATTCCCATATGGAGTGGCCTTAACTTTCCTTGGAATAGGATCAGAACAATATTTTGCTTGAAAAGAGTTGCTAAAATCAGTGACTGCAGGCTTCCATGCAAGCATGAACACTTTTCAATCTGGCATATGATTACAATATGAAGAAATGTGTTGACAGCTGATTGAGTTACTGACAAACCTTCCAACTTCAGGGTGCTTTTCTAATTATTCTAGTTAGTTCCACTGGAATCACAGTAGGATTTTTGGCTTCTTAAAGCTATGTTGCCAGCTGGCATGATGATGACAATCTAATAATTTGCCTTAAGTCATCTGGAGGAAAATTATGTAGAATATCATGTAGATTTGTTTTCTGTTGCTCCAGGACACATGATGGCAAAGACTTGCTGCTCTATCAAACAAGATAAAATAAAAGTAGGGAAGTTACAGTATTCTCTCTGCTTCAATCATTCTTCATAAAGCCCAAGATCATTTTTTTTTTATTTTGTGTGAATCACAACTGTTGTCTCAATGGAAAAGTGTATCAGTGACGTGAGTGAAGTCTTACTCCTCATTCAGCTCTTGCATAAGATAAACTAAACTCCTGGGAAATTTTAAAAGTGTTGGCTGAGGTTCCCTCTTTATCCCTGATGGCAGTAAATATACCAGGCAGAAGTCAGATCAATATTGCCTGATCGTCGCTTGACTTGGTGTGGTGTTGGTACTATCCAAAAGGAAATTGTGGTTTATTGACTGTTGTTCATGTAGAAGTTCAGAAAATATAATGTCACTCAACATCCATCTTGGCTTAGCTGTTAAAAGTTTGCCTGCAAGAACATATGAAGCGTCTTAATGGATCAAATATATCTAGTCTAACACATCTAGCTGTACCTAGTCTAGTTGAGATGTATCAAGTCTAGTCACCACAATGTCCTTCTGGGAAACCCCTACAAAGCAGGACCTAACTGCAAAAGCATCTTTCTGATCACATTCTGTAGCAACAATTATAAAAAGCCACACTGTCTCCAATATCCATCATGATTTGTAATTACGGATATCCTTATTGCCGATACATTTGTCAAAGACATTTTAGGACCAGTCTACACATTTTGTGTTTTGGGGTGGACATTGTGGGTTTGTGTCCATTTTGCATGGAAGTTGGTGTCACTTCTTCGTTTCTTTCAAAACATATGTGAAATCATCAACATCAACCCAGGCTATGTCACATAAATTTCCCAGTATTCCAATATAGTAATAGGCAACTTACTTCTCTGAGTGTAGATCTAGACTGAGGCAATCAAAATGACACCATCCATGCACAAAATAGCTTGGAAGAACAAACATTTTCAGAAGTGCAATAAAATACAGGCAGGAAAGCCACCAAAGAAGGGTAACCCCTAACCTCCTAATGAAGACTAAATACGCTCAGTGGCCCCGGAATACGAACTGTATATTGCGATGAGGGAGGGGAGAAAAGTCGTGGGGTAGGATGATGGTAGAATAAAATGGAACATCCTGGAAAGGCGCATGACTGGCTAGCTGGCTAGACTCCTCAGCCATAAACAATCCACACTGCAACATTTTACTGCAGATATGCTACACAGATAAGCTTTTCATGTATGTTGCACACTGCATCATAAAAGACCCATTTGCTACAAGTCTTTATCTGACACTGACATACACACACACACTCGATATGACTCACAGTAGCAGAAATGGGACATCTACCATTCTTCCCAAGAAAGCCTGTGGAGTCTGATTCAATTAAGCCCACATGTGAAGGCCGGGCTACTTCAGGCCAGTAGAGCTTTTTTACAGAAAGGGCTCTCTCAGGAAAGCAGCTAGGCCACATTGTTCTCCTTTACCTATAAAAATCACAGTAAGAAAAGGAGAATAAAACCCTCTTATGCTGAGCAAGGTTTAGGGCATTTCTCTTCCACCAGAACTATTTGTGGACATATTCAGAAGCCTTTTGTGTTGTGCTCAAGCCAGTAGCAAAAGGCCATGAAGACAGGGGAGCAGTTTAGGCCAGACAGTGCAAGACCTGGGAAAAATCTGAGTGAACTGCTACCTCAATCTTTTATTCCTTATGGCCGTGGCTACTCATCCCAAGCTCTACTCCCTTTCATAATGGGAAGCCTCAAAAGCCTCAAAGCCTCAAAGCCTTTGGCCTGAAGGCTAGTAATTCATTGCCCAAGAGATTGTGCCAGGCACTCTGTTGGTGTTATAGGTCCAGCGTTTGTAGAGCAATTTGAGGAGAGTATCTGGCCCTTTCCACACAGGGAGGCCCAAAACGCAGCGGAATGGGGTGGTGCACACGGGGACGGAGTTTACCTTAATCTGGGTGGCTCCGTTCCCGCGGGGAGCAGCGTGCATTCGCCGCTCTACACGCCACCGGCGTCCGGCAGTGCCCAAAATGGCGGCTGGCGGCTTCCAGCAGTGCTCCGCCAATCGGGGCAGCACGCCAGCCGGAAGCCCGCCCCCGGGCAGCTCTGCAAGGACGCGCTTGCACGCCCCTGCAGTTCTTCACGGGGCGCTGCAACGGGCTAGCGCGATCTTGTTTTAAAAAGACCACTTGAAAGGTGGTCTTTATAAAACACACGGCGCCACACCTGTGGCCGTGCGAGGGCACTTTGAGGTGCAGAACCTCACCTTTTCAAACTGCCCTAGTGCACCCCGCAGTGTAGACAACCTCCTGATGAGGTTGTCCCAGCGTGGGCTATATCTCCGTGTGGAAATGGCCTCTGTCGCAGTACTGCAGCCAGGCTCAAGGCCATTAAAGCTAGCCTGAGCTAATGGATCTCAGGTGTGGGGACTCTGAACTTTTGGACTCAAGTCTTCTACCAGTAGTGTAGATTTGCCTCTCCAGTACCATTTGAGGCTCATAATGTGTCTCTGGGTCCATGTCGAAAATACTGCTGCATTGCTGGGTCATGAAATTTTACTGTTAGGACTTCAGCATTTTTTGGTAGGCCCTTTCTCTGTACAGTGGGCCCTCTACTTTGGCAGGTTCAGCACTCACAGATTTGATTATTCATGGGTTAATTAATTAATTAATTTCAAAATCCTTACTCTATTTGCCCCTGCCATGGAAAAAATAAGTTTTCTCTAGGAATCTCTATGTCTTCCGGGTTGATTCTACAGCCCACTTCCACCAGAAGCTGACAACAGAATTGCACTGGAAGACCTATTCCTAGAGCAGTGTTCTCAGGTTTTTAAAAAAAGCATTTGTAACTTTTATTTTTATTCACATTTTGCCACTTCCATGGGGGTTTTGCACCCTAACCCCTGCAAAAATAGAGGGCTCACTACATAACTTTTCTAAAGTTCTTCACATATGAATTTCTCTTTTGCTCTATAACATCCCAAAGAATTACATAGTTCAGCATCTTGTTTCTGAAAGTGGCCAGTCAGATGTCTCATGACAAGGCTACCAGAAGGACATGATGGTAACAGCCTTCCCTTGCTGTTTCATCTCTTTTAGCAACTACTGAAGATTGCTTCTGAACATGGAGTTTGTATATAGCTTTCAAGACTAGTTCCAAATCCTGTCTGATATTGGAAGCTAAGTAGAACTAGCCCTGGTGAATACTTGAACAAGAGACTGCCAATGAATACCAAGGCCTGCAAGCTACATTTTAAAGGAAGGTAGCTTGCAGCACCTGGCAAAACCATCTCTAAGTATTCTTTGCCTAAAAAACCCCTAGGTAATTCATGGGGTTGCCATAAGTTGACAGGTGACTTGAAGGCACATACACAGAAGCACATTGATAGACCACTTCACCTCCATAAATATGCCTTACTCCCTTCCGAACCTACTTAAGCTGTATACTTAGATAGCAAAATTCCACAAAATTACAGTATGTGCTTTTTTCTCTTCTCAGTCTCCCAACCATTCACTTGAATTTCAGGACCCTACAATTTCACTGCTTTAACTAATGGAGAAAATCCTCTCTTTCTGACTTCCTTCCCATCAGGTGTAATTTTATCAGTCATTATGGTATTACCCTTAAAAAAACTTCCAAATGTCACTCCTCTTTGTAGAGGAGAGATATATCAGTCTCCCTACAAGAATGTTTCAAATTACACTGAAGTAGAACAAGTGAATATGAAACCCTCCACTGTTGCAGCTGCTTCTTTTATCTCACATCAATAATATTTTTCCCAGATGGATTTTTTTAAGTGGCTGCATAAAATACATTAAAGCATAAATTAGAAGAACATGTTGCTTACCTGCAACTGAGGTTCTTTCAGAGGCCATCTGTGCACTCACACAAATGGATCTTGCACCTGTGTAGAGTCTTGACCATGGTCTAATGCTGAGTAGCTTTGGTGGGAACTACGCCCAACTCCTCCATACTGTGCATGCTCCAGAGCGCCAAAGCTACTCTCTCCCCTCAGTTCCATGGTCCACTGAGAGTGAAACCCTGGACCTGAAAAAGAGGGGAGGAGGGAGGGTTGTGTGAGTGCGCAGAGGACCACTCAAAATCACAGTTACAGGTAAGCAACATGTTATCTTTTTGGTGGTCTCTGGGAATCAACAAATTGGTGATTATTCAGTTTACTTACTGGGGGGCAGTCTGGGTCAGGTCATTTAAGACAAGTATAGAGGTTAATACCATCTCTCCAAATATGTCTGCTTGAGCGCTTGAGTCTAACAATAATGTTGAATAGAAGTCAGCAACTGCAACCATATGTTTACGTATGTTTTTACATCTGTTAGGAAGCATTAGTCCTCCTAGAAGAATTGAAGAGGCTGCCACAGCTCAGGTCATATGTGTCTTGAAGACCCTGATGTTCAGGATGACTTGTAAGAGCAAATGACAGTCTAACTGACTGATCATTAGACAGTCTCTGGGTGGAAAATATGCTTTCCCCTTCTTGGGCCACCACAGCAGACAAATGACAAAGTAATGAAAAGTTTCTGCACAATCAGGATAGAAGAGCATGCATCATGTCCAAGGAACCTGATTCGTTGAAGACAGTTCTGTGCAAACTTTGGAAGCAAAATATCCTGACCTAAGGTGAAACTCAGACACCACTTTAGGAAGGAAACCACTAGGTTTGAGGACAAACTTATCTCTGTGTAAGTGTAAGTATGGCTTACCACGATAAGAGTGCTGACAGTTCTCTGGCACAATGGGCTGGCATAAAAGCAACAAGGCTACTTGCAAAGTCAGGAGGCAAAGCTCTGTTGAAGCTGAACATACAATGGTTTAGACACCAACTCAGACAGACGAAACACTGGAGGATACAAATAAGCAAGTCTCTTGAGCAATCTCTTATTTACTCTGTTAGTAAACAACTTGGAGCAAATACAGTGAGGTGGCTGATACTGTTTATTTTTCAGCAATAGTGCTGTGAGAAAAATGTTAAACTCTGTTTACTGAGAGATAGGAAAAGATGTAGCACTGTAGAAGTGTCCACAGGCTGAGAAGGCATCCCTACAGATGCACTGAAGAAGCAGAAATACTTACACTTACAAGACTGTTGAGTGGATGACTTGTGAACTGGCTTCATGACTCTAGCCAGTTCCAGCCTGATGCTCCATGCCGTAAGATGGACTAACTGAAGCTCTGGGTGACAAAATCTGTATTGAGTGTGAATGAGTACAATTGCAACTGGACACGTGATACTTTGCCTGGGACAGGTGAAGAAAAGTGAGGCAGGGCACAAGAATGTAATCCAAGTCATCTTTCTTCAGCTTCACAATCACTTTTGCTACTAAATGAAATGGAGGAAATAAAAAATGGCAGCCAGACCAGTGATGGAGAAAGTTATCTCCCAGAACGGGTGAACCTATATCTGTTCTGTGGGAGTTCTTGTGGACATTTTGCATCGTCTTCTGTGGAAAACACATATAACTTGATGAAATCCCCATTTGAAATTATAGTTGCAAAAACTATTGGCAAGCCAGACTGTGCATTGCTGAGTGAGCATGGCTCTGAGCATCGCTAATAGATTGTTCAAAACAGCTGGACAGACTGTTATTGGATGGATGTGTATTGGAATGCATTATTTTATAGCTGTAATGTCAGATTTGGCAAAGCTAAATTAAACTTGCCCTGCTTGTTGATGTCAAAAAGTGCTGTGGTATTGTCTGAAGCTGCTAGTAAGGTTTCCCTTTACAGTTGTCTCTTGAACACCTGATTATTCCAAGGAATTTCAACATGTTGATGTCATACAGGTGTTTTCCTGGATACCAGTGACCTAGAACTCTTACATTTTGGTAGCCTAGAAGTGACATGTTGAACTGGGACCACTTAAATACATGCCCAAGTAGATATTGTGATGATTTATCCACCATAGCAGACTGTGACATATTGTTACATTAAATAATTTTTACACTTGCATGGCTGAAGTCACAGGGAAAAATTCTGGAGATGAATCAAACAGCCATATCATAGCAGCCATCAAACCTAGAAGTCTTTGCAAAACAAGTGTTATGTGATAAGGTTGTATGTGCATCTCATGAGCTTTTAACCTTAATAATTGTTTCTGCTCAACCCTGAGGCAGAAAGGTATGAGCAGCAGTGTCCCTATAAATCTAATAGTGAGACCTTGTTTGAGTGTTCTTGTTGTTTCTGTGGGGAAAAAAATGAGAGAAGGAAGGGTCTTGGAAAGGTCATGGCAAAGTGTCTTTCTGGATGGAACCACCAGTAGCCAGCCATCTGTGTAAGTCTACTGGTTATGATAAAAGATACAACCGTTACCACTTCCGGTCCTGATGGCATTGCAGCTGGCATCTTAGTGGAACAGCTCCCACTAAGTTGTCATTGTAAGCGGACCAGCCAGCGAAATAAACCATCCAAGCTGGTCCAATTATTTCTTTGGTAGAAGGAGTCCTGAGGAGGCTCAGAGGGGACCCTGGAGTGGCATCCCAGTCATGATCCCAATTGTCAAAAGGGATTGAGATGAAGGAGCATAAGGAGGGTTGAAGAGCCACCACAGCCACCCCCTGACAGTTGTTTCTCCTACCAGCACAAGTGATGCCCGGACTTTTTAAATGGACCTTTACAAGCTGCTTCTATGTAATGATTGGAAACTTACCTGAACGTGGAAAGAATTGTTGCTTCTCTAGGACAAGAAACTGAATATCTGACTTAAGAAACTGATTAAGAAACTGAATTTCTTACCTAATTGACTCTTTGCATTTGCCAGTTGCTTGAAAGGGGGAACAACTGGAAACTAACACTTTAGGGTTTAAAAAACAAAGACTAAAGAAGGAGAGGTTGTGAAGCTACTTGAGTGAAACTGACTGCATTTTAAACTGTCAGTGAAATGGATGTTACTTACCAAAAGCCGTAAGAAATATATTTGTGGCAAATGAATTTTGTTGGCCTTTGGTTGATTTAAGATGAGACACTGGAAAAAGAGAGAGATGACTGAAAAGACTGAAACCAAGAGATCAAAAGGGATTGAAAGTGAAACTGCTTGAGAGCTATTTACCTAGAAGACACAAGGCAGCTGAATAAAAAAGAAGATTCATGAGACTTTGCAAGATCGTTTTGCCCCCTCTCAGCTTAACTGTTACTACTGGAGAGAGTGTTAAAACCTTTCTTTAAAAGCCTGAGAGCAATATAAATAAATTGTATTATATTATTCT
Source organism: Iguana delicatissima (assembly GCA_948472985.1). Lineage (NCBI taxonomy): Eukaryota > Metazoa > Chordata > Lepidosauria > Squamata > Iguanidae > Iguana > Iguana delicatissima. Next base: position 197,138 of record CAOKZL010002224.1, on the reverse strand, counting down.
AATAGCTTAACAAAAAGTATAGTTGTAAACTTCTTATATTTCATAACGTTTAATATAACTCTCCGGGGGTTTTTTGTTTTGTTTAGTAAATGTGCTTTGATAAAATATTTATAGGTAATATTACTTAGCTAAGTAAACATTTGACTGTTTATATTGCTGGTAGTTTATATTACTGTGATAAATGTACTGCAGGGTTGTGGTTCAAAGTGGATCTGATATTTACCCATTTGCCCTGAAGTCAATCATTTTACTTTTTAAACTAATATAAATATAAATATTTAAAGTTTAGTATTTTATGCAAGATTTTGTATAGAGTACACTATTTATATATCAGTTATACATAATATACAGATTGGTAATTTTAAAAACTATAGAATACTAAAGAGGGCTTGAGAAGGCATGTATAAGGGAATTCATATATAAGACTGTTTAAGTTTCCTCAACATGGTAGTGCTGACGGCTGAATAAGTTCAGATATCAGCTCATGGGCATTTAAACTAATATGAGTGAAATTGCTCTCAGCTGTACAGTATATACCAATTAAGCTTCAGAAACAATCTAGTGGGGACGAAGGAGGGGGAAAAAGCCATAAGCTCACAGACTATACAACACTACCACTGGAGGAAAGGGATAATTACTGAAAAATTATTGAACAATTTGATTGCTTTTAAATAATAAAATAAAATGGCACCAGGAACAAGAAAGGCCATTGCTTCTTAAGCAAAGCCACAGACAATAATGGCTAGAAGACCATCAGTGGAACAATGAATAAAAATAACTGATGTGTCATCGCAAACAGCAGAGATACTGGAAGAGCTCAGAAACTTCAAATCAGAAATCCGTCAAGAATAGAAAGATGCAAGAGCTAAAATTAGGACAGAATGTTAAAAAGAGTTGGATTCTTTTGGGAAACAATTGGAAAAAGGATCTAAGGCTGTCAGAATCATGAAAGCAGATACAGAGAATTTACAGACAAAAGCTGAACAAACAGACTTAACAATGTAGCAAATAATAAAGATGCAAGAATGAAAATCAACATCCATAACACAACTGTAGTAATGTTTATTGCCAGTGTAGTAATGTTATGTTGTACTGGTTGTAATTCCATATACTCTGGGTCTTTTTCATTGTATATTTTCATTTTATTATTTATTTATTTTGGGCAACTGTTGCATTTTAAATTTGTAAAGCACCATGTACATGGATGGCATTATATAAATAAAGGATAACAACAACAACAACTGGAACTTCGAAAAAGGGACAAATGTTTAAAACTCAGGGTTTTCTCAAGGTGAGAGATGAGAATATATACAACAGAGTGATGAATGCACTCAAATTCAAGAAAGGCTGGAACTGGATATAGACCAAATCTTCCATATTAATTCTAGAATTGCCAAAGAAAAGAATTTACCTAGAGAAATAGTCATTTGTTTCACAAGAATCAGAACTAAGGATTTAATATTGCAAAAAAGCTATAGAACTAAATTGATTATCAATGATAGAGAAAGAAAAATTTACAAAGACATTCCGATGCAAATTCAATGGAAAGGCAGGAATATAAGTTTCTATCAAATTTGCAGATGACACTAAATTGGGAGGGTGTTGCTAATACCCCAGAGGACAGTATCGAAATTCAAAATGACTTTGACAGATTGGAGAGCTGGCCCAAGGCTAGGCAGAAAAAATGAAATGCACAAATACAGGATACGAGATGCCTGACTGGCCAACAGTATGTGTGAAAGGGATCTAGGAGGCTTAGTAGACCACAAGCTGAACATGAGTCAGTAGTGTGATGCCAAGAAAGTCAACACGATTCTTGGTTGCATCAATAGGAGCATGGTGTCTAGATCAAGGGAGGTAATGGTACCACTCTACTCTGCTTTGGTTAGATCTCATCTGGAATACTGTGTCCAGTTCTGGGCACCTCATTTCAAGGAGGATATTAACATGTCCAGAGGAGGCCAACCAAAATGGTGAAGGGTCTGGAAGCCATGCTGTATGAGGAGTGGCTTAGGGAGCTGGGTATGTTTAGTCTTCAGAAGAGAAGGTTAAGAGGTAGCATGATAACCATGTTTAAATATTTGAAAGGATATCATGTTGAAGATGGAGCAAGTTTGTTTTCTGCTGCTCCAGAGACTAGGACACTATGGAGGAATGGATTCAATCTACAGAAAAAGAGATTCCACTTGAACCTCAGGAAGAACTTCCTGACAGTTAGAACTGTCCGGCAGTGGAATATGCTGCTTCAGAAATGTGATGGAGTCTCCCTCTTTGGAGATTTTTAAACAGAGGCTAGATGACCATCTGATGGAAGCAATTTGATGTGTGTTCCTGCACGGCAGGGAGTTGGACTGGATGGCCCTTGTGATCTTTTCCGACTCTATGATTCTATCACAATTATTACTGAAAAACCAGAGAAATTTCTCATGGAACCAAACAGAAGATCTTTCATTCATCTACCATCAGAGAAGATATAGGATAAGTACACTAACCAAAGCCCATGAGATGTATGAAAAACTTTAAAAAGACTTGAGAAGAAAATACAAGGAAATGGAATAGAGAGATAAGTAATAGAGAACGAGAGTCATAATATGCATGAAGAAAAGACAGATATCAAGGATTGTAAAGGACGAATCAAAAAAGAAGAAGAAGATTTAATATGAGAACAAGAAAATGAAGGAGAATATCTAGAAGAAGGAAAAGAAGGAAAAAATAATTTAAAGTAATGCAGATAATAATCAGATAATATCAGATAAGAACACTGTTTAATTTTCTTAAACAAAGAAAGAAAAGATGTCACTTAAAATACTGTCTTGGAATATAAAAGGACTTAATTCTGAATATAAAAGAAGGCATATATTTCATTATCTAGAGAGATCCAAACTTTATATAATTGCTCTTCAGTAAACGAGTACACAAGACTAAGATGTGAAATACTTCAAGAATCCCCACCAAGGGGATGTTATACAGCTGAATACTAAAAGAAGAAATAAGGAGTAACAATATACAGTAATCCCAAATATAATGTGTGAATGTGTGAAAAGATACTAGATGATCCAGAGGGACATTACTTAGGTTTGGAGATTACATTCCCCAATTTCAAATTATTAGTTGTTGGAGTATATACTCCAGCAGAAAACAATGAAAGATTCTGCTGGAAAAAAAGAAAAAGAAATAATCAGATACTTTAAAAAGAGATGTCAAGAGAATATATTGATACTTGGTGACACAGACACAGTGATAAACTCTTTAGAAGACAGAAAATCTTCCAAACAGGGGAAGAAGAACCATGCTTCTTCACACTGATGAAAGATTTCTCCTTATTAAATGTGTGGAAATACCTTTGTAAGCACACTTTACTCTGACAAACACAAGTCTACATCTAGAATAGACATGTTTCTATTATCTAAGACCTTACATTCAGAAATTCAAGATATGGAAGTGTTACCAAAAATGAGGTCAGATCATAATCCTATTAAATTGGAATTAAAAACAACAAGAAGAGATAATATTTGGAAACTTAATGACACTTTATTAATTAACGAAGGATATCTGAAAGAGTTACAAAATATCTTAAAGCTTCAAGGAGAATGCTACCAAAGAAGTTTGGGCAAAAACCATCTGGGACACGAGTAAAGCCATAATGAGAAGTCAATTTATTAAATTTGGAGCTGAAAATAAGAAAAAAAAAAAGAATGAAACTATAAAAGTTTATAACATGCTGACCGAAAAAGAAGTGGAATTAATGAAGGACCCAGTGGATAAAAAATTGATAGAGGAAATCAAACTTCTTCAAGAGCAATTAAAGATTAAGAACACACTTGAAACTGAGAGAAAAAAAATCAAGATCAGTAAGCTTAATCATTTTGAACATGCTAACAAACCAAGAAAATTGAAAAAATATAAAGAGAAAAAAACCCAAATGTGTCAAATTAAGCACGCAGGGAAGACATATACAGATCAAGATGTCTTTAAAGAAATATTTCGTAAGTATTACACAAATGTATATGAAGAAAAGACACTCCAATAAAATGAAGATCAACAGATGCAACATTTGATAACTAAATTATACCAAAAATAACACAAGAACAGAAAAATATTTTGAATGTTCCATTCACTAAGACTGAAATCTCAACAGCAATTAAAAAATTAAAGATAACTCAAAGGTCTGGTCCAGGTGGCTTCACAACCTTATACTACAAGCTCTTCGAGGAAGAACTGATACAGCCACTATACAAGACATTGAATCAAAATTTAAAAGAAGGATATCTTAGAATAATATAAATATAACTCTTATTCCCAAAGAGGGGAAAGATCTATTTTCATCGAACAATTACAGACCAATTTCACTACTAAACATAGATTATAAGATTTTCACCTGTATCTTAGCTGAAAGACTTAACATTCTGCAAACTGATAAGTGATGATTAGAATGGCTCTTTGCCAAATTGGTTACATAGAAACAATATGAGAACTGTTATAAATATTATAGAATACTTTGAAAGGCATAACGAGAAAGAGCTAGCCATGATCTTTCTAGATGTGGAGAAGGCTTTTGATAACGTTAAATGCGCTTTTCTTTTTGAAATTCTAAAAAGGACTGACAATTTGTGAAAATTTCACAAAATGCATCAAAGAAATAAATTCATTTCAAAACGCTTGAATAAAAGTGAATGGAGAAAAAAATGGCAGATGTGGATGTGAAAAAGGTAACCCGACAGTGATGTTCTCTCTCATTTACTGGGTTTGGAGACATAGCTAGGTTTAAAGTAAATAAAGAGAAGATCGGGATACTAACCAAGAATATACACTCCTTGGAAGAAAAATAACTTCTTAGACAATTTATATTTGAATTACAAAAGAAATGAAAATATTTAGGAATTTGGATAACAAAACAGAATACAGATTCATTTGACAATAATTATTTAAAAATTTTGAAAGAAATAAAGATCTGGAGAGGTGCTCTAAATTACATCTGTGCCTGCTTGGTAGAATTGCCATTGTGAAAAGATTTATTAAAACAAGACCAATTTGGAAATATACAGATGAGAAAAAGAGAAAAAATGAATCTAATGGGTGTTAATCTTCAACGGTCCTCATACAGACAACTTTTTGAGAGATATAAAATGGACTTAAGATTAGAAGGTTTCAGCTTGAATGAGAATCCTAATGAATTAGAAAAGATTATTTTTGGACATCCCAACCATGTTATGTCAAAACTATTTAAATTACTCCTTTACTCCTGAGGTACAGTCTTGAAGATGAAACAGTTCAAAGAAACTACGATATTGTGGGCTAGGAACATCAATCATAAAATCCATTTGGAATATTGGGAAATGTCTTGGAGAATGACAAACAAATTCACATTATTGCAAGATCTCAATGAAAACTATTTAAAGATGTTGTACAAATGGTATCTGGCTTTGGCAAAGTTAGATAAAATGTACAATGCATGTAACAACAAATGCTGGAAATGTCAAGAAAAAATTGGGATATTCATATGTGGTGGACCTGCACAAAAATCAAAAAATGCTGGGAACAGATATATGGCACAATAATGGATATTTTCAAAATATAGATTCCACTGATACCAGAGCTATTTTTACTGAATATGACTCAAAATTTAGAACCAATGCTCTTGAGAAAATATTGAGGAATACTAATTTATTTGACTATAGTGGCCAGATTGCTCTTGGTCAGATTATGGAAAGATAAAGAGATCCTATACCTGAACAATGGATGAGAAAAATCATTGAAAGAAAAAGACTCTCTTAGCTGTAAAATTAAAAGGAAGTCAGACAAAGTAATGAAAGAATGGTCTTCATTTACAAATTTTCTCAGCCACAAATGGAGTAATTTAATCATAGATTAGAAAGTTATCAGTTAAGATGTGTTTGAACTTGAAATTACATAACTCTATTTAGAAAGTTAATTGAGTATGTATGTATAAATCTGTAGTACTTATAGGAGTACTTACAGGAGGAAAAAGAATGAGTTGCACAGAATTGATAAAATTTAAGTATGAGGATAACAAATGAAAAGGAAGTGTATGATAGAGACATACAAATGGATTCCAAGGAAGTGTAAGAAAGAAGTGAAAATACAAGTTACGTTAAGTTTCAATTTTATTTTACTCAGAAAATTTAATGAATGTAATTAGTTTACAAGAAGATGGTCAAAAGGAAACCAGGAATTGTTTTATTTGAAGAATGTATATTACAGAGACAATCTATTTATATGATGTTCATTTTTCTTTCCTTTTGTTGTTGTTGTTGTTGTTGTTGTTGTTGTTTGTTTTTAATAAAAAAATAAAAAATAAAATTAATTTTTTTTAAAAAAAGTTACTACTGCTACCACGCATTTTTTGGGGAGGCTGAATCTCTCAATATTTTATACTGAAAAAGCTGGCTTCTATCACAAAACATGGAAGCATGCTGTCTTGGCAACAGATTGTGATATGAAAATATATATCTTTTTAGTCTATGGTAGCAAAGAAATAATTATAAAATAGAAGAGGCAGAATGGCTTTAAGTAGAAACATGTGGAACTTTTTTAGGATGATGTAGTAATTCACTACTCTTAAGTTCTGAAACAAGGTGAAGACCTTCCTCTCTGTTTGGAAATGTCTAATGGCAATAATAGGGAATGCACTTTGTTGCGCATTTTTCTAGCAGAGACATAATTTCTTCTCTCAGGGCTTGAAATGGTGTTGTTGAGGATGGAAAGAATATTCATCATTATTGCAATAAAAAGTTTTGGAAGTCTATTCAACGAGAACTGCAACAAGAAACACTGTCTTCAGGGTCAGAAGATGTTAATCAACTGTGGCCAGTGGTTCAAATGGATGATGCATTAATTGGGAGAGAAAGAGACCAAAGGGTCACCAGAAGAGTGACTGGAGGATTTAAGTGTTGGAGGCCTCTGAGGAAATGCTTGACTGTAGGGTTGCGGAAGAGAGAAACAGATAGTGCATGTATAGGCTGAAAATTCACTAGGCCAGGCCTTGCTCTTTGAAGGAAAGGAGGAAGTGAAGAATGCTCAAAAGGGAAGCTGGAGACAGAGGCTCAGAGCAGCTTGCCAGCAAAGGCCTTGAACTTTCTCCTCTGATAAAGGTAGGACTTGCAAGTAGACTCCTTCCTGGATGCCTGGAGGACAATACATACGGATGAAGAATCTAGGGAGTTACCCTCCACACAGACAAGCTAAGGCGAGGAAGATCAGGATGAAGGACTTGACCATCAGAGTGGGAGAGAGTAATTCTGAGTGGATGGTAGATGTATTCACCAGCCTCAAGAGATCACAAGAGGGCAGCCAAACCAGTGCTGTCTCAGCATTTCTTGTTCTTGTAGGTTGCAGAAAGATCCACATCCAGCATGCCTCAGTAAGCAACTATCTTGTTAAAGGCTGCATTGGAGAGAGTCTACTTGTGATGGAACTATCTGTCCCTGCTCAGAGTATCTGCATGAATGTTGTCCTGACCTGCTAGGTCTATGGTGACTAGGCGTATTCCCCTGGGAATGCACCAGTCTGATATCCGTAATACCAGATGAAGAAGTATGGTCAAGTGGGTTCCTACTTGGTGGTTGTCTGATATTATTTAAACTGCCTTGTTGTAAAGTATCTCTCAAAGGAGCAAAGTGCTTTGAAGATTGCAAGAAGCTCCAAGGAGATGTGGAGGGGTTTTTTGTATCTGCTCCAATAGCCCTGAACCATGAGATTGTTGCAGTGTGGTCCCCAACCTAGGAGGAAGGCATCCATCATGATAGAGATGGATGAGCTCAGAGAAAGAAACAGCATCCCTAAGAAGAGATGATGAGACATCCACCACAGGAGGGAGTGCTTGATGACATGTAGAACGTGAAGCCTCATGCATGTTGTGGAGTGGGTTGAAGTTGCAGATGAACCAGTGGTGGAGGGGGTGAGCACAGAGGTGGGACAGATAGGTGACCGCTGTTGTTGGCACCATGAGGCCAAGGAGCTGTTGAATTTGGTGGGCAGATGAAGATGGGCTGCACAGAACTTGGGCAGTGCATTGACTCAGAGTCTGAAAGTGGCTGATTAGGAGAAAGGCCACGCCCTGGTTGTAGTCCAAGGTTGCCCCTATAAAATCCAGGATGTGAGTTGGTTCTAGACAGGATTTCTTGGGGTTGACATTGAGTCCTAGGTTGGATAGGAAAGACAGGGCCAGGTGGATGTCCCTGTAAAGCTTCTTTCTCCAGGCCACCAACAACAACCAATAGTCCAGGTAATGGATGTCCAGGTAATCATCGTGCCCTTTGTGAAGAGGAAGGAGATGGCAACTGACATACACATGGTGAAGACTCTGGGAGCTATTGATAGACCAAATGGGAGAACTCTGTATTAGTAGCACGACTTCCTGACTTGTAAACCAGAGGAACTTCCTGTGATATGGCTGAATTGTAATGTGAAAGCAAGTATCCCACAGGTCTGTTGAAGCAAACCAGTCCCCTTTCTGTAGAAAGAGGAGGATGGAAGCTAAGGTGATCATCTCGAATTTTCCATGTCCAGGATGGGGTGGAGGCTGCAGTCCTTTTTGGGAACAGTGAAATAGCAAGAAAAGAAGCCTGTTGTTCTGGCAGATGGTGGGAACTTCTCCACAGCACCCTTGTGTAGAAGTTTATCAATCTCCTCCAGGAGAACTGGGTCAAGAGGTGTAGACTGAAAGATGTCTGTAGGTGGAATACTTGCAAGTTCAACAGCATAGCCTAGGCATTTGATTGTAAGTACCAAGAAGTCTGAGGTGATGGTCCATCAGGTGGAATAATGGCGGGAGAGGTTTGGGGGCCTGGCTACTAAGCAGCGGGTGAGTCTGAAGGTTGGCATGGGTTGTGACCTGCGACAGAAGTCAAAACTTGGTCTTAGAGGTGGAAGAAGACTTGTTAGAGGAAGATTGTCATTGTTTGTATGAGCGGCAGGAGGAAGAAGATGCTTACTGAGGACACCTGAGATTGACGCTGGGGTAATCAGGACTGATAGGAAGACAAAGTATGCCTCCAGGATGAGCAATAAGAGTGGGACTTGTATGCCTGAGGTTGCGGGGAAGCCCATCTTCTTGGTTGTAAGCCTTGCTTTCATGAGATAGTCCATAGCATCATCTCTGGTAGAATGAAAGAGGCCTTGGCCATTGAAGGGGAAGTCTTCAATTTGCTTTCTTGTATCTTCAGTTAACCTGGCCAAAGGTAGCCATGTAAAACATCAAAGAGCCACTGCACCTATCATGACCCTGGCAGTACACTCTATTGAGTGGTGTCAGGACTGAATTTGTTGAGTGGAAACAGCCATGGAAACAGCACAACTGGAGAGCTGTGGCTTTGTGTTTATCCAAGAGATACGAAATGAGGGAAAACATTTTGTCCCAAATAGAGCACTGATATGTGGCAGGACAGGCTTGTATGTTGGAAACTCTCACAATTAAAGAAGCAGCAGAGTAGAATCGGTGACCAAAGATATCAAGGTGTTGGTTTTCTCTGTCAGGAGGAGTTGTGTGTACTCTCTTGCCACCTTTGGTCTGAGAGGCTTCAAACTATGACAGAATTTGGTGCAGAATGGTTGAAGATCAATATCCTTGTGTTGGGTATGGTAGAGGTGCTCTAGCTGGCAAGATGTCAGTTTGAAAGATGCAGGTTGTAACCAAGGATGCTTCATGACTTCTTGTAGAGCTGGTAAGAATGGCATTGGTGCAGCTATTGGGGAGCGGGAATCAACATACTGGAAAACTGAGTCCTGGACAGATGAGAAAGGACTAGAGACATCAAGTCAGATGGGAAAGGACCAGAGACATCATCATCCTAAGGAAGATATCTGAAAACTGTTTCACATCCTCCACGGCAGTGTCTGGTGTTGGTTCACCAAAGGCCAATGGTGGTGAGTCATACTCTGAGTAGTAGGATTCAGATGAGCTGGATATTGATATGTCATGATCAAGTTCCTGAGGTGTCAATGACAGCAACTGGGCTGGTACTGAAGCCTGGACAGTGGCCACTGGCAGGACCATCAATGGTTGTGAGGTAAGTAGAGGCACTGCCAACATCAGTGCTGAAAATGCCTGTGTTGGTACCAACGAGGCTGTAACGAGCATTGGTACTGACGTTAATGAAGCATCGTGTGGTGGTCGAGAGACCATGCGGTAACTGGTGGAGGTGGTGAAAATGGTTGGTACCAACAGGAAACATGATTAGCAAGCGAGCGGCAGTGGTAGTAATAGTGGTGGTAGTGTGGCAACTGGGACTGAGATCATGAGAGGCAGCAAGGGTAGTAAAGGTACGATGGGTCTCTTGATGGAGGCCGAGAATAGGACCAAGCTCTAGATGGTGTCGAGAGAACAATTGAGGTGACCAGTATTGCAAATCCAAACGGTGCCAATCCCAATAAACCAGAGAATAGGTATTGTAGGCTTCCCTCCAGAGGTGTTCATGACCATACACGTGAAGGTAAGAGGCAGAGGAAAAGGGCAACTCATCTCCAGTGCCTGGTGCTGGATAGGTAGAATGATGGTATTGATCACGATGGTGTGGGGACCTATCATGATCCCTGTGGTCCAAGGATCACTCTCTACTTCAATGGGAACATTCTTGAAGATCTCCTCAATCCCTAACAGAAGGGGGTGCTTGAGGTAGTAGAAGTTCCCATCACCTTTTGACCTCAGTCTCCTGGAGCAAGAGGGAGGAGAGATGGTTGTTGATCTGGCAGAAGGACAGGTGGCTGGACAGAGGTCAGCTGAGCTGTTGTGGAGGTGGCAACATCAGTCGTGTCAGGTTCAGGACCAGTGTTGGCATCAGGATCGGTGCCAGCACAAAGGAAGAAGATGCATCATTGGCTGGTATCAAGGTGTCTGGTAGATAATACCTGTCATGCCCTGCGTTGGAGACTGTGGCAGTGAGGAGGAGGACTCTGACTCCGAAGCAGAAGCTTCCCCACAGGCTGAAGTGTCCCCAGAAGTTGGTCTAGAGGGAGATAATACACAACAACAACAAGGGCCTGACCTGGGGAACAAATATAGGAAGACATAGCTGACACACCTACTTTGCAGCAAAGATGCCATGAAAGGGAGGGCTTGCGTCGCTTGGCCCGCTTAAGTAGTAGGCAAGGCTTAATGAGGGAACACCTATGGCAACAACAGCCATAGATAAATGAGGGCTCCAGTTGGCCTTTCCTCCCAGGGTCAGCAACTGGTCTCTTTGGCCCTGAAACCCTGTGCTATGCTCTTGGATCTGGTTGTCTTGGAACTCTGCTTGCTTTGACTGCAGTTTGGATTTCCCCCTTTGGATTTGTTTGCTCTAGGCTTCTTTTCTGTTTGGACATTCTTCTACTCTCACCTCGTAAGTAGGACCTATGCTGCTTGTGAATTACTGCCCGCTCTGCCGTAGACACGACAATACCAATGGTGGTGGAGCAGACGTTGAAGAACTTCTTTTTCTTCCCCAGAGACGAATCTTGAGGAGGAAGATGCTTCAAAGTGGAGAACTTTGATATCAAAGAAGATACCAGCTTTGGTACTGTTGAGGCCTTCAATACGGAGGTAGCCAATGATTTCAAGGTGGGTGGCAGTACCGAGGATTGCTTGGTTGAAACGATGGAAGAAGAAGTAGTGAAGAGGGCTGCATTGGAAGCTGCCTGTTCCTTTACATGGAGGGCTTGCTCACAACAGAAAGATCTTAAATGAGGGGCCCTGTTCTTCAACTTTGGGAGGTAAACTTATTGCAGATGGGGCAAGCTCGTACGTTGTGCCCCTCTACCAAACAAGAAAGACACTCAGAATGAACCTTGCATCTGCAAGATATGCAAAGCTTAAAAAGAACAGTAGACATAGAGAAAACGGAGGGATTTTCATTTTGAGGGTTTTTTTGTTTTTTGTTTTTTTTGAAATGAGAACCAAATAAAAAGGGAGAAAGAGGACAGAGAAATTCTCAAGAAAGAAAACAACAGAAAGCTATACAAGGAAAGAAGAGAAGTTACTCGGCAAAGGAACATCCAAGCCATTAACTGATTGGTGGACGAAATGAAACTGCATGGAAGGTAGCTTGGCAGGACTGAGCATGCTCAGTACTGAATGGAGGAGGGCTTCCCATCAAGCTACTCATTTTTGGAACTTTCCAAAGCTAGTTACCACGCATGCATGAAAACTCACTGTGTAAGGCACAGAGAAGAACTGGAATAATCATACAGATGCCTCCATTATGATTTTGCTGATGAGAATATCTGACCTACATTTCTTTGCACTTTTTTTGCTGTTGACTTGGCTTTACCTGTCTTTGCATTAAAAAAGCCATCTCCATCATGGTATTTTCTCTTAACATCTGGAGCGTATAACTGCCTACTCAAGAAAATTGCCTACTGAAGTAAATTGCTCCTGCCATCACTTAGAAACATACTGCATCATTCTGCTTTTATCTGCTCACTGGTTAGACGATATGCCTCCTGATGAAACAGTGTGGTTACACTATCTGGATGTGGCAAGTAGGAAAGAACAGCTAAGCATTTTCTCTATAAAAATTGCTGGACGGTATAGATAGAAACTTGTATGTTCATGACATGAATCCCCAGGGCAGTGGACAAGTAAAACTAGTGACCAGGTTGATGACACCTGTTATCAGTTGGAGTGAAATGACTTTGTTCACTGCTTTGTGAATGAGAAGTTTCCATGACAACAAACTCTGACATAACATGACACAAGAAGAAAACCCCTTTGTTGAACAAGGTATATGTTCTCCAGATAATGAGATATTGGAGGAAGAGATGCTTGCTTACTCCATAATAGTCTAAAGTTCTGACAGACACAGCTGGTGATAATGGAACTACAACAGGCATGGTATTCTGTATGTCTACCTTATGAAAGACAAAGTCTGCTACAGGAGAAGGTGGAGAAATTGCCGCATTATCAAGTGACTTGGTCATCTGAAGTATCAATTCTTCATAAGGAGTGTACTATTCTCTACCACTGGAGTGGATGAGGATGAAAGAGAAGACAGTAATGCAGATGATAAGGAATCAAAGTTCAAATCATCAGAAGAAGAATCAGGAGAATCTACCTGCACAGTAGGATTGCTGTGAAAAAGCTGGGATATTTGATGAGAAAGAGGCAGATGAGGCTATGGTAAATGTTGCTGATGAAGCCACTGAGATAAACATAAGAGAGGGAAAAAATCAGGTATTGATACAGAAAAAAGTGGCAATATACTTGGGACTGGTGAATTGTGAACTGTAGAAGGAACTGATTCCAAGTGAGCTGATGCAGTTTTCGGTACCAACAGAGGTTTTGATACTAATGGTGTGAGTTTGTGATGAAGTGGCAAAAGATGTCGAGGAAGGTAATGGTACCACTCTATTCTGCATTGGTTAGGCCTGATTTGGAATACTGTGTCCAGTTCTGGGCACCTCAATTCAAGAAGGATGTCAACAAGCTGGAACATGTCCAGAGCAGGGCAACCAAAATCGTGAAGGGTCTGAAAGCCATGCCCTATGAAGAACGCCTTAGGGAGCTGGGTATGTTTAGTCTGCAGAAGAGAAGGTTAAGAGGGGACATGATAGCCATGTTTAAATTTTGAAGGGATGTCATGTTGAGGAGGGAACAGACTTGTTCTCTACCGCTCCAGAGACCAGGACAAGGAGCAATGGATTCAAGCTGCAGGAAAGAAGATTCCACCTGAATCTCAGGAAGAACTTCCTGATGGTCAGAGCTGTCTGGCAGTGGAATATGCTGCCTCGGAGAGTGGTTAAGTCTCCTTCTTTGGAAGTTTTTAAGCAGAGGCTGGATGGCCATCGGTTGGGAATGCTTTGATGGGTGTTTCTCCATAGCAGGGGTTGGACTCAATGGCCCCTGGGGTCTCTTCCAACTCTATGATTCTATGATTCTAAGTTGAAACCGTGGTGCGTATCTTGACCTCCTCCTGTAGTCTTATAAGCAAAGAGAATGTAAAGAGAGATGGTTTAACTCTGAGCTTTGGACAATATACCCCTCTCCAAAACAAACATAGAGAAAGTTAATTGGAAGAAGAGAATTTTCATCCACAAAAAGAACAAAATTTTAAAAGAGCTTTTCTGAGCAATAAATATAAACAAAAGAGCTGTACAGAAAGAAGTGAAAGCAGGTTGAAGGACAAAAAAGGCATAAAGCTTTTTTAAGACAGTAAGGAAGAGAATGGAAAAAGAAGACTAAGAAAAAGTACAAAAAGAAGGAGACAACTCAGTACTTAGAGAGGATAGAGAGAACACTCTGATCCATATTGTTCAGGGTGGAAAGTGAAGAAGTGAGGAGAAACTAGCCTCAGCATGCTGGAGAATGTGTGGAATAAAAGTGTGGATGCATTCCAGCCAAGGCTCTCTGAAGCTACAAGATCCATTTGTGTGATACACAGAGAGCACAAAGAAAAAGTACAGCTTGCTTACCTGTAACTGCGGTTCTTTGAGTGGTCGCCTGTGCCTTCACAAACAGGTTTTGCACCCATGCAGAGCCTTGACGGAATGTTCAAGAGCTCAGTAGTTTGGTGGGAAGCCCCTCTCCTTCCTGTATATTGTGCAGGTCTAAGCCTGCCAAGGTACTCTCTCCTCAGTTGTGAGTCCACAATGCAGGGACCTGAAAGAGAGGGAAGGTCAGGTGGATTTGTGTGAGGACACAGATAACCACTCAAAGAACCACAGTTAGAGGTAAACTACTTGTTGTTCTTCTTCATGGTCTCTGTGCCTCACGCAATGTGTGACTAAAAAGTTTACCAAAGCAGGCAGGCTGGGTCACTGAAGTATAAGAGACAGCACAGACCTTCTAAGCGGGCATCCCTCCAAGCCCTACTGTCAAGCCTGTAGCATCTGATGAATGTTGACGGCTGAAACCAGGTTGCAGCCCTGCATAATTCCTGTAGGGAGAGGCCTCTAAGGGCTACTGCAGAAGCTGAGACAGCTCTTGTGGAGTAAGCATGGAAAGCATCAGGTACTGGACAGTGAGGTAACTGGTAGCAGAGGCATATAGTCTCAATAACCCATTTCGAGATGCATTGTGAAGAAATCTTCTGACCTTTCTGCTTACCACCATAGTAGATTAAAAAGGCTATTGGAATGGCAATAGGATTCAGTTCTTTGTCTGTAGAAGGCGAGGGCACAGTGGACATCCAAGTTATGTAGAGATTTCTCTAGCGGTATCAAAAGGATCCAGATAGAAAGTTGGCAGGATTATATCCTGGGTGATATGGAATTCTGACATGATCATCAGTAAAAAGGAGATATCTAGGTGGAAGACCATGTTGTTCCTGTGAAAGACCAGGAAGGATTCATCTGCACACAGAGCAACCAATCTGAAGGAATGACAGGCTGAAGTAATCACCACTAGGAATACAGTTTTAAGGGTAAGCAGATGTTCATCTATGGTCATGAGGGGTTCAAAGGGACAACGGAGAAGGTATGAGAGGACCATGGCATGGAGGGTATAGAGACAGGTGGATACAAGTGAGTGAGTCCTATGAGTAACTGTTAAACTATTGGGTCTGTGAATAAGGTCCTGTTGGAGTCACCTATGGGCTGATAGACCACTATAGTGGCCAAACAGACCTTCAGAGAGGAAAAGGCAACGCCTTGCTACTTTAGTGAAAGGAAGAAATGTAGAACAGTTGATGTGGAAGCTGGAATGGAAGGCTCAGAATGAGAAGTTGCAAAGTTGCATAATTTATGCCACTTGTGTTGGTAAGATCTTTTAGTGAAGGGCTTGCGAGATGCATCTAGGACAGCCTGAAGGACAGAGGAATCTACAGGATTATCTGCCAAGCGGTGAAGTGAAAAAGGGGAGTGTCCTGATGGAGAACCTGACCCTCTGAGTGGGAAAGGAGTGTCTTTGTGTTCAGTAGGCAAATGTAGCAACTGTGAGACATCTTCAGAAGACTGTTGATGTGGTCAATAGAGAGCAACAAAGATGGTATCTGAAAGGTCCATTGCTAGTTTGGCAACTACCTTGGCTAGCAGAAGGAACAGGAAAGAGAAGAGAGGTAGAATGTATGGTCCCTGTGCAGTGGCAGAACTGTTTACATTTGGCATTCTGTCCGTAATGAAAAAGTCTATCTTCATAACGCTCCAACAGTTGGTGATGAGCTGGTAAGCCTGAGAGGAGAGAGACCATTTGTGGTGGAGGTCTTTGGTCCTGCTGAGGCAATCTGTAAGGGTGTTGCTGGATCCAGCCAAGTGAATTGCTAGTGGATGAATCAATACCCAAGAACACCAACTCCAGAGAAGGAGAGTGAGCTGTAGAAGGGTGGATGAACACATGACATCTTGAAGGTTTATGTTACACACCATGGTGGTGTTTCCAGAGGCAATCTAGACTACCCTGCCTGTCAGAATCCTCTCTAACAACTTGAGGGTCTTCAGGGCAGCTAGGAGCTTCAAAGAGTTGATATATAGGTGCTTCTCAGGTCTCAACCAATGTCTGTGGGCCAGAAGGCCTTTGCAGTGGGTGCGCCAGCCCATTGTGGAGGCATCCATCATGACCATGATGGAAGGCTAAAAAAGGCTGGAATGGCATGCAATGGCTGAGATTGTGTAGAGACATCCACCATAGGAGGGTGCTTCTGATGTGAGAAGTGATGGTCAACCTCCTCGTCTGGCTGTAGCAGTGAAGGTCTCACTTGTTGATGAACCACCACTGGAGGAGTTGTAGTCTGAGCCAAGCGAGTGGTGTCACCATTGGCATGGTGGCCATGAGATCAAGAAGATGCTGGATGTGGCAGGCTGTAGATCTGAGGTGAGTAATGACGTGATGTGCCTCTTTTTGTAAGGTGATGGCACTATCAGTGGGGAGGAATACCCCCCTGTAGTGGGAATCCAGACTATCCTGTGAGTTGGGTGAAGAACAGACTTCTTGGAATTGATGTTAAGGTCAAGTTGACTGAGTAGGAAGAGGGTGATGTGTGGTAAAATCTGGTTGCAAGATGCTCCCAACAGCCAGTCATTACGTTATGGGTATATGACAACACCTCAGATTCTGAGGTAGGCGACAACTACATCCATGCATTCTGTGAATACTTTCAGGACATGGCAAGGCCAAAGGGTAAAACCTTGTATTGGCATATCTTGTCTCCGACTGAGAAATGTTGGTATTTCCTGTGGGGGGGCCTGATAAGAATGTTGAGAAATATTGGTATTTCCTGTGGTGGGGTCTGATCAGAATGTGAGAATACATGTCCCATATGTCTATTGATACAAACCAGTTCCCTTTTCAGAGGAAGAGGAGGATGGTGGCCAGGGTGACCATTCTGAATTTGTGGGGATGAATGAGCATGTTTACGTCTCAATCTAGGATCATGCAAAGCCCACCATCTCTCTTTGGTATCATGAAGTAGTGGGAGAAGTATCTTGTCTTTGCACATTTGGGAAACAGTTTCTCGATGACGCCTGTGGAAAGTGGAGTATAGATCTCTACCAGTAGGGTAGGGGTTGGAGGAGTGGATTGAAACAAGCCAACTGGTAGAATATTTGAAAATATGATGGTGTAGCCCAAGCGGATTATTCTGAGGACCAAGGTGTCTGAGCTGATATTCTGCCAGGTGTGATAGTGAGCAGAAAGGTGGGGAATGGGGAGGATGTCGTTGGTGGTTGGGCTGAGTAGAGGTGTCGCTGGAGTCAGTAGAAGTCAAAATTCATGGAAGAAGAGGATTTCTTGGAGGACTGTTGGCATTGCTGTTTGAAAGATTTGCATGTGGATGACAATTGTGTGGAACCAGTGTGGAAGGACCCGGCAGGAGACTTCAACCGGTAGAATGATGCTGATTGTTGACATCAGGAGGAGCGAAAGTGACTGCGTAGTTGAGGTTGTTGGTGCATCTCCATCATTTTTGGCCATCAGTCTTGCCTTGGAAAGATACTCCATGGATTCATCTCTGGAAGAGTTGAACAAACCTTTCCCATCAAAAGGAAGATCTTCAATCTGTTTGTGGGTGTCCTCCGTGAGACCAGCAGACGTCAGACATGTAAATGTCTTAAGGCCACTGCATCAGCCGTCATTCTGGCTGCACATTCCACCGAATGACACATGGGTTGAATTTGTTGGGTCACAAGGACTTGGGCCTTTTGGTGGAGGCAGAGTGTGGTGGCTCTGTCTTCTTCGGGTTGGCATGGAATGAAAGAAT
This sequence comes from Iguana delicatissima, assembly GCA_948472985.1. NCBI lineage: Eukaryota > Metazoa > Chordata > Lepidosauria > Squamata > Iguanidae > Iguana > Iguana delicatissima. The sequence continues at coordinate 179,013 of CAOKZL010002224.1, read as the reverse complement.
ACATGCTATCCAAAAGAATTTTTTGTTAAGTGGCCATATAGGCCTCCATATTGGAAACCCTGGCTAAAAGGGTAGAGATAGAATGTGGTAGAACAGAATCTAAGCATCTCCCTTCTCTATCAGGAAGAGTAGAGTTTGGTTTCTTCCCACCCTTAGTCTGAGCTGCTTCTATGATGATAAAGTTCCATATTGGGTGGATGAAGAGATAAACCACATCATTATAGTGGGTTCTGTACACTTGCTCCAGCCACTCTAGCACTGGGGGTAGAAAAAAAGGCTGTACCTAAGCTTGTTTTATGACTTCTTAGAGGGTGGGTAAGAAGGGAATAGTTGCTGATCCTGCAGCATGACTATCCACCATCTGGAAGTGCTTGATGTCTTCAGGAGGAGGATCTGCCTCTGGGGTGAGAACTGCAGTATGAGAAGGTGTAGATGAAGTGTGAGAATCATCGGCCTCTGAGTCATGGAGTGAAGCATGAGGAGAGGGAGACTGGTGAGTAGGTGGTTGAGACCTTTGGGGAGGTACTAGTGTTGCCCTATTGGTAAACCCTGTCTCGGGGTCTACAACTTTGATATAAAACATAATCTAACATGCCAGAGAGGTCACCTGGATGAGCATGTAGAAAGCAACAGTCGTACGATCGGAAAACCAGGTCAGGCCAGTAAACTCCCCTGTTGTGTAGCCACAGCCTCAAGCTGTGCCAACCCATGGTGGACAAAAGGTCCTCAGCCTTTGAGGAGCCATCTTGAAGGGATTAAGGTGCTTTCCCACAAGTTGGGCACTGGTAGCAATAAAATCTTATCAGGCACCTACATAAACTCATAGTGCAACTCAAAGCGGCGGAAGATCCTGGAAGTTTGGTAACACCTTGTTATCTTCTAATATCAAAGGAGATGCTGGTGTGGAGTTGTTTTTCTGCTGCCACCCTCTTTTGTTCTCCCCAGGAGAGGATTTGCCCTCAAGGTACATTTTCCCTACAAATAGTCCCCGTTTTTGACTAGTTCTTTGGATTACCCCCGGTTATACCAACGCACTGTTCCCCCTCCCAGTCAGCCAAGTGATCCCCTCAGTGTCTTTTTGCTGAGCTTTACTTCTTTTGCTGCTTTCTCAGACCAAGGACTTCAGGAAAAGGTGCACTATCACCCAAACTATGAATCCTCTAATAATCCCTCTATCTAATTTCCACTCTTTGCCCTTCTATAGTACTTGAATGTGTGTAAGAGTGTATGCGTTGATGAGTGATACTTCCATTTAGTAAAGCCACTTATTGGACCTTTTTGTGTGGTTTTTGGCTTGGCCTGACCCTGTAAAAACTGAGTAAAAGATCTCGCTAGGTTACCTTGCCTCTCGTATTCCAATTGCTTGTGCTCTGTTGAGTTTACCTTCCTTATCACTTGGAACTGATTAAGGCATCCCTCGGGGACCCCCAAAATTTCAGGGTAACACTAGTGGCAGGTGGGGGATGGTATTTGGTAGAGCAGGGGTCACAGATATGGTCATGGAACAGGGTGTAGTCATCACATGAGGTGGCAATGGTGGTGGGCGAGAACTGCGGCTGTGGTGCATGGAAGTGGAGGAATTATTCACTGTTGGACAGATTCAAGGCAAGGATGGACTGGTGGAGGCAGAGCAGAGACATCTCTGATGTGAAGTCGGTCATAGCGTGATGACTGTGATCTGAATCAAGGCAGAGGAGTTCTGTTACAAATGCTGTGGCAAGACAAAGATCCAGCTCAAGAATGATGAGAAGGTGATCAATAATGACATTGGTACCAAGAACGGCATCATGATCAAGAGCGAGAGTGTGAATGCCTGGGAGACTGAGAATGAGACCAACCGTAGGATCAGGATTGAGAGCGGCATCGGTGTTGAGGAGCATTCCAATAGCATGGTGAAACAGATGATGAGCGACGTCTTTGAAGCTCAGGAATGTCACCATGGTATTAGGCCCATGATAGCTGTTTCTGTAAGATTGGGATAAAAATTGATACGAGCTGGGATGTTCCTTCCAAATGTATTCATGTTGGTACTGATCAATATAGGAGGCTGAGATGAATAGGGAATCTTTTTGAAATCCATGAATTCCATGGTGCAAATGGACAGTCACATATGATGGAGATCTCTCCCAAGTGTGTCAGTGATGGTAGTGATCCTAGGAGTGAGATCTGGAGCACTGACATGAGAAGATGAGTATCGCCAACACGTGGGCACAGTGAGAGGCTCCAAGCACTGTAGATGGAGTAGGAGAGACTGACAATATTGTAGCTGGGGTTGGTGTTGAGGAAAACAGTGTCATGGCTGATGTCGAGGCTGAAGATATTGTACAGCAATCAAACAGGATATGCACAATATCCTCTATGGCTGATGCGCCACAGATGCATGTTCTTTCATGGTATGGAATTTTTCGAAACCATCCTATTCTTACCATAGAATTCAGTTGTTCAAACCTAGCTCTGGTGAAAGCTATTCTCTGTCTCTGTGTTAGGTTCAGCCTAAGATACTTTTCTAGACCAAATATAGTTTTATTTTTGGCTAACCAATTTAGAGACTTCGAACTGGCCAGTAGAGCTATATCCATTTGGGCACTGATGTCCAAAATTCTTTGTTTTAATATTTCCTGTGCTGAGTGTCCACAAGATAATAAATAAAACGGGGAAAAGCCAAGCTGGTGCATTAGTTGGAACAGCTGGTATATCCAGGAATTTGAACGCTGGAGATCTAACTCATTTGAAATCATACCTATCCTGGTATATTGAATGTGCAAGGCAAGGGAACAGCAACAAAAAGAACATGGAGAAATTGCCCAAAAGCATGAGGATCAGCTTTCAATCCAGATACTGTTCAAAGTACAAACCAAGTATAGAATGTGTGAGGAAGGAGAGCTTGTCATATCATGGGGGAAAAATCACAGCTAATAACAGTGTCATTTATACCCAATGCTATACTTGGGAGCAAGTTTACTGAAACCAATGGAACTTATTTCTGACTGGAAATATATAAGACTTCACTGTTAGGCAACTTAGTTCTGACTGATTAGTGTCAGTAGATGCTTGAAGATGCCAAAATTCAAGGGGTAAGAATTTGTCTGATTCCGTTTTAATGCATGGATAGAGAGATGGAATTCTTGCATGGATGGAAAATGTGCAGGCTGTAGGTTATGTACAGCCTGCAGTGAAGTGAATTCTGATGACTCCTCAAAACCCTCAATTCTCTACCTCCATTGCTTGAAAAAAGTAAGCAAAAATGAAAAACTGATTCTCCAGTGTCATCCAAGGTATCTGATTCTCCGTTCAGTGGCTATTCCCCCCCCACCACAAGGTGGCCTTAAACTGCTATTTTTCAAAATCCTAAAATCCCATTTTTAAAAACCTGATGTGACCTTCCAGTCATGTCCACATACCCCTCAACTGTCCTGCTTTGGCAGGGACAATCTTGATTAATCCTCTGTTATCTAACCTTGTAAAACGCTTTTAAAATGTCCTGGCTTCTCTCTTCTCCTCCCACTTTCCCCTCTTTGTTCTCAGGTTGTTTCATTTGTTGCAAACAGAGTTCAAAGTACAAAAATAATTTGCGCTCAATTATCTCAGCAGAAGCGGGGATGGAATCTTGTCCTTCCCAATAGGTTCATGCAAAAGCAAACTGCCTCTCCTACGTTTTTCCTCATTTATAACATTCACCTTCTTGACCACATTATGATGTTGCTTGTATACATGTGTCCTGGTTTTCATTTGTGAAGCACTGGCCAGTATGCTTTCAGTTTCCCAGAGAAAAGGTCAAGCATGATCTATTGACAAATGCAGCTGTTCACAGCTTCTTAATGGATACATGTGCCCTTTAAGAGACTTAGAATAGTAATAAGGAGGCACTAAAGGCACACAATTGACTAACATTGATTTTACAGTTCAGAAAATATGCTCCTCTAACAGCCAGGTCATTGCAGATTCCATGCTCAAGTTTTTGCAAATATGATTTATTCTTCCTCTGCCACAGGCTTTATTAATCTACAATGTCAGAGGAAGAGTGGGTTCTGTAATTTCTTTCCAACTATTAAACACCATTATGAGTCCACAAGAATAGCACATTATAACAATCTTGTAAATGGGTCACCATGGGAATAAACGTGATGCTATGGGAATTTCAATTGGCATCATCTAAAAATATCTTTGGAGAATGCAGCAACAGTATAAGTGGGTTCCATTCAAAACAATGAACTATCAAATGGGCAAAGCATATAATGGGCAGCAATATTCATTGGTGGGCTAATCTTGATTTACCAGACTCAAAAACGGAGTTTCTACCTTGGGGCCTTGCATCTCAAACATAAGGAAGCATACCTCAAATTATGGCTTGAAATCCAGCAGCAACCTTAACGTCCACATACTGCCATGCCAGTCAAAACACAGCTTCTAAGCAGCTAATGTAGGGATGAGTAAATATCCCCTCTTACAAGGCTGAACAATGAGAATCACACACTATTGTTCTCATTTTCATTCGGTACTAGAGACAATCAACATTGCTTTCTGCAATCAATTCTTCTAGACATTCTGACTCAAACTTAGTATAGATGACAAGTAGAAGGAGGATGACGGGCATGTGCCAGCCAATCGGGATGGACGGCATCAGCTTTTTTAATGCTGCATTCTGAGTCCTTTCCACCGCCACTGAGATACAACTGTCGTAAGGCAGAAAATTGCTGAACATTGCTACAAAAGTTATTCCCTGGGGCAAAACAAAGAAAATCTATACTAAATAAAGACAACAGGAAAATGTGTGACACTCTTTCCAACATAGAGAGACCACTGTTATATTGAATTCCTGATATGGCTATAACACATATTTAAATAAAGGATTTATGAAACTTGCCATCCTATTTTAAAAACTCTTTCTTAATAATATTTTCCCTATTAATTAAACTAAATTAAATTAATGAATGAATGAATGTACAAAATCTGAAATAATTCAAATCTTTCTCTTTTTAATTTCTTTATTAAGTTACCTATAATACCAACACAAAACAATAAATGTAAAATACATGAGCATATGATAAAAAATATATTTAAAAGAACCTTTTGAAAGGTAGAATCAGTAAACTGAGAGATGCCTAAAGAAACCAGGGTGAACATACAAAGACATTTCAGGGGAGCTGAGACTTGAAAGAAATATGTATAAGAAACAGGAGGGGAAATCACAACAGAGATATACAAACAAATAACAAGCACTTGTGGGGGTTGGGACCTTGAAAAGTTAATGTTCAGAGTGAGCTCTTGCTTGTTCAAGAAGTTAATAATAATAAAAAAATGTTGGGGAGAGCTATGTTCAGACCAAGAAGAAAGAAAATTGCAAAGTCACTGTGTAGATAAAATGGTGAAATGCTAATGGCACAGAGAGAAGGCAGAGCTGTTCAATACTTTTTTTGCCCCAGTCTCTTTTGAAAGGAAAACAGAGCTCTAACTGGTAAAAAATACAATAAATCACGCATAAGAGGACTACAGTCTAGAATAGACAAAGCTGCAGTAAAAGAACACTTACCTACTCTAAACTAACTCAAGTCTCTTGAGCTGGATGACTGCATCCAAGAGTACTAAAGGAGCTTGCAGAAGTAATCTCAGAGCCACTGTCACTAATCTTTGAAAATTCCTGGAGGACAGGAGAGGTCCCAGTAAATTTGGGAAAAGGAAGTGTTGTTCCCATCTTCCAAAAGGACAAAAAAGAGGACTCAAGAAACTACCAACCAGCAAAATTAATGCCAATACCAGGAAAGGTTTAATAACAGATTATTAAACATTCAGTCTGTGGATATGTACAAAGGGATTCCGTGAATGGGTTTCTCAAAGCAAATCATGCCAAAGTAATCTTATCAATGTTTTGATAGATTTATAAACTTAGTAGATCAGGGGACTGCTATGGATATTATATACTTTGATTTCAGTAAGCCCTACAAGGTCCTCCATGATATCCTTGCAGGCAGTGTTATACTTAGGTGGATCTGTAGAGGCTGACAGAACTGAAAGAAATGATCATCAATGGTTGCTCTTCATCCTGAAGAGAAGTGACTAGTGTGGTGTCTCAGGGTTCTGTCCTTGGAACACAGTCACCTGTAATACAGTGTCCAGCTCTGGGCATCACAGTTCATGGAAGATATTGACAAGTTGGACCATGCCCAGAGATTTTAGACTGCATCGACAGGAGTACTAGTGCAACTCTGTTCTGCTTTGGTCAGACCTCACTTGGAATACCCGCTATCTTTAAACATCTGAAGGCATAGTGCAAACTTGTTTTCTACCAATCTGGTGGCTAGAACATGAACCAGCAGATCCAAATTACAAGAAAAGGGATGCCACATAAACATTAGGAAGAGTTCCTTTACTGTTAGAAGACCTTCTTTGGAGGTCATTAAAGAGAGGATGGAAGGACATCTTTCGGGAGCATAATAGTTATGTATTCCTGCATAGCAAGCAATGGACTAGATGGTCCATGGTGTAGTTTCTGATTCTGTAATTCTGTGTGCTTTGCCTGTTCTGTCTCAATTTCATACTCACATCATAAACCAATCCTGGCAATGTTATTTGTTATAAATACAACAGTATTTTTGTGTAACATCTCCTTGGTATGTAACAATAAGGTTTACTATCTGCCATTTTAGAATTTTGTTGTGTTTTTTTACATATTTTTCCATTTTTGAAGTACATTTTTCCAGTGAAATCTGCATTCTTGTGTCCATTTTTAAAATATCTAATGTGTGTAGTATACCAGCAAACATGTGATGTGTGTAGTGTACCAGCAAAGTGAACTGCAGGGTACAAGGAATTTTAGCCTCCCCCCCCGTTCAGGCATGCATGAGCTTTCTTTGTAATAATTACTTCCCATTCCACATCCGTATGCCAACTGCTTATAATGAATGAACTGGCATTTCAATGCTCTGGTGACTTTATTTCACTTTGCTAATACCTGAATCTGGTTGGAGTAGATAGAAACCAGAATGGCTCTACTTGGGGTGTCTTGGGTGACTGAGGGCACCATAGAAGGAAACTACGTGTGTCTCTATGGGACTTTCTCTTGGTGGAGATTCTACTATCTCACCCCACTGCTGTCATTCAGGGTCCAGTTGAAAACATTTACCATATTTGCTGGTGTACTAGATGCACAAGCATATAAGACACACCCCACTTTCAAGGGGCATTTTTCAGGAAATTTTTTTTTTTAGTTCCCTGGTGAGGGAAATGAAAGGAGTGCTCCACCAGGAGAGGAGGGAAATAAAAAGTGTTGAACCAGGAGAGGATAGGAAGGAAAAGAATGCTGTACCAGGAGAAGAAGGGAATAAAAAGAATGCTCCACCAGTTTTCTTGGGCCCCAGGAGAGTCAAAATGCACAGTAGAGGAGGAGAAGGTAAGCAGTGCTTCACCTGGATTCTACTATCCCTTTCCTTCTTGTTTGTCTGGGCAAGGAGAACTTTGGCTCTCGGTTCATTCCCTATGTTTTTAGCATTACTGTATTTGCTGATGTATAAGACGTACCCCATTTTCAAAGGGTATTTTTTAAGAAAAATGTGTCTTAGACACCAGCAAATATAGTATGGCACAAGCATTTGCCTTATTATATCTTATTTATCTCTGTTCTTAATATTATAATTTTTATGTTTTAAAATGAGCACAATATTTTAGGAGTGTTGTATAAATTATTTGCCCCTGCTGCTTTTTGAGAAATAGCAGAATATAAATAACTAGACAGATTCCTAAATTGGTGAAGGAGCACTTGTGTCCAGGTCACAGGAGAGCAAGGGGTCAGGGATAGAGCCAAACTTCCAGACATTTGGACAATAAATTGCGCAGAAAATTCTCCTCCCCACTTTCCAAGCAGAGTCCTCGTTCCAGACTGCTTTCATCAACTGGTGCCCTGGCCAACACTAATTGTACCACTCTCTGAGTCTATATAGCAAAGTCTTGGTGTCACCATATGCACAGTTGTATCAGGATCTTTTTGTGTGTGTGTGTGTGTGTGCTGTTTTAAAAATTACGCCACGCATGCATGAAGACACTAACATTTTTAAGATAAAAAATGATGACGTGAACAGTAATGATTTATGCCATTTACATGCCACCTTTCTCAAGACTTTTCACAAAGCTAAAATAAGATCAACCTTATAATAAAAATTATAACACAATTAAAGATCACATCCAAGCCCTCAATTTTTTCAATACGTACTTAAAAACATTCAAAAGCACAACTGTCTGTCATGTCATGTCTGTCTGCTGCACGTCATCCCTCAGAGACCAAAAGAAACCCATCGTGTTAGATCCTCTCCAAGCTAAACATAGTCAGCACTCTTTGTAATTCTTAAGTCTTGGTTTCCAGACCACTGATCATCTTGGTTGGCTTTCTCTGGGCAGGTCCTAGGTTGCCAATATCCTTCTTGGAGACAGTACTCCAGGCAAGGTCTCACACTTCTCTCTATCTGAAGTCTATACTCCTGTTAATGAAGCCCAAAGCTGCATGAACTTTTTTTTGACTGCTGCTTCACATGGTTGACTCATGTCAACACAGCACCCTAGATGAGGTCTGAGTGGGTGCACTGCTAATTCCTGTGTCTGGATACTACACACCTGTAGATGCAGCCTAGACTCACTGGACGTGTTCCAGCTTGTTAATATCCTTCTGGAACTATGTTGCCCACAACCAGATACTGTATTTGTCAGGAACAGATTCACTCACAAACGTATTCAATAAACTAGAAGTAGTTTTATTGAGAACAGAGCGGTGATGCTGTCTTCAGACTTTAAAGATCGTGAATGGGATTTGTTTCCCGCACTTTACATTTAAACGTTTAACTTCACAGGCCCAACCATCAAAGCCTTGGCGGCCATAAATCACCATGAGCCTTATCTGATCTACTTATTCCTGGGAAACTCTAGCCGGAAGGAATGTTCTTCATGTATAAATCCTAGTAGATAGCTAACACCCTTCTGATGATCCCTTGCTATGCTAATCTAAACAATAAACACATATGTCTCCTGACAGTATTCCTGGTGACTTTGTTCCTGCTGATGCAGCCTAGAAATGCACTGGCTTTTTGGCTGCCACATCATCCTATTGACCCTAGATCCCTTCCACGTGTCCTACTTTCAAGCCAAGTGTCAGTCATCCCATATTTATGCATTTAATTCATCCTGCCTAGATGCAGTACCGTATATTCATCCCTGCTGAAATTCATTTCGTTGGTTTTGGCCCAGCTCGCCAATCTGTCAAGATCATTTTGAATTCTGATCCTGTCCTCTGGCCTATTGGCGCTCTCTCTCTTAATTTGGAGTTATCTGCACTTTGGAAAAGCATGACTTCTATTTGATCATCCATGTAATTTATAAAGAAACACCACCAGACCCAGAACAGTATCCTGAGGCAACTAACTAGCCACTAGTGGATAAAGAAGAACTATGGGGAAGGACTCTCCAGGTTCAGTTTGTCAACAAATTAAAAACCCCTCTAACAGGAGCACTGACTAGCCATCATTTCACCTGCTTGTTTGCAAAAATATCAGCAGGCGGATATGTTAAAAACATTAATGAAATCACAATATACTATATCAACAGAACTTCCATCATTTCCCAAGCTTGTAACTCTATTTTTAAAATGAGAGCAAGATTGTAGGTGGATGCACTCTGGTGATGTTGAGAGTGGGAGACAAGTGAACTGAAAGTTGTTCATCAAATATTCACAAAATTCTATACAACTATGGGGAGAGGGAGGACACTAATAGCAGTGGATTCCAAATGTATCGGTCCACTCTGTATAAGACGAACAGGTTATATGCAGACCAAAATCAAGAAATAAATTCAGAGGAGGAGAATATTGGGAGCATATCTGAAGTAAAAGAGGAATAGATGGAGGATGTTAGTCAAGAGAGTAGCCTTGCAGGATTCCAATACTGTCATCTCACAGATACTTTAAAAAATATCCTTCAAAAATGACTTCCACCAGACCAAGAAAATAAATCCTAATGATCATAAAAAATATAAACTCATGTTAATTCAAAACTCCAAAGAAAGACATAAAACTCTCACCTCCTTGTGCTTCTCATGGCACATTTATAATCTCGGTTTAACCACAGCTCCCCTCTAATCCTATTAATGTTGATGGAAGACCACACAAAATGGGTTGGGAAAAAAGGGCAAACTGAGAATTTGATGTAACATATTATTCATTTAAAATATGTAATGCAGTTAAACTAATGCTAACTGAAAGACAAAAAAAATACAAAACTCAGTTAAGGAATTGCAATATGCAGTTTTTATACCCAGAAACTAAAGAAATGTTTCAGAGTGAATCAGGGACTTAATACCAGATGGTTGTCCATCACACAATATAAAATATGCATGTAAGCCACCCCTGAGGCACTAGCTCCTTTCTCTCTCATTTCAAGCACATATTTGGCTTCATTCTGTCTCTGATGTCTGCAGTTCCATTTACCATTTTCATCACTCACTCTAATACCGAACTTTCCTGATGGGTAGGCAAAAGAACTATAGCCAAAGGAGAGCCACTTGGAAATATCAGGGTACTCTGTGGGCCGCTAAAACTTCCTCTGGATAGGACTTTTGGGTTTCATGGAGGACCACATGGTTGTGTAGAGGCTTGTCTTACCGATACACAATCGCCCAGCGTGGACTAGCCAGCAGGGAAATATTGATCAGCACCAGCCAAATACTCCCCTGGTAAAGGGAGATAGGAGGGTCCTGAAGGGGGTTCGATGAAGCTCGTTGGATGGAAAGATATAGAATATTGCTGTATCAGAGGTACGGAGATGGGCGAGAGCCAAAGGGACACCACAGCCACACTGTGCAGCCACTTATGAGCAACAAAGGAACACCGAAATCTTTTTTAAAGAAGCTAGTAAGTGCGATGTTAAAAAGTGATCAGAATAAAAACTATGGGAAAAAATATTATTTGAGAAAAAGAAACATCTAACATCTCAATTATATAAGTTCATATTAGACTGGGAATTAGAAACCGAAGTAATAAAAGATACAATGATTGTTTGGGCCTGGAACATAGGATACGAAATAAAACTAGAGCAATGGGAGAAGAGCTGGGAATGTCAGAGCTGGCATATGTCAACAGGGAAACTACCCAAAAATTTACTTTGGAACAAAATGTGAAGGAAAATTGTTTGAAAATGTTATATAGATGGTACTTGGATCTGGTGAAGCTGAGTAAGATATACAAAACTAAAGAAACGAAATGTTGGAAATATAAACAAGAAAATGGGACTTTCTATCACATGTGGTGGCAATGTACAAAAGTGAGAAGATATTGGAAGGAGATTCATAAAATAATAATGGAGATTTTACAAATAAAAATTCCTTTGACACCAGAAATTTTTCTACTAAATTTTTCTACTAAATATGTTACATCAAGTGGATAAAGAGTTCAACAAACATAAGAATGCGATCTTATATATGATATCAGCTGCCAGAATAACATATGTAAAATACTGGAAAAGATCTGAAACACCAGAAATAGAAGAATGGCTAAATAAAGTACAAGAATATGCTACATTAGATGACCTAACTCGGGCCATGAAGGGAGAAAAACGAGGCAAGAGAGAAAGCAGTGAAGACATATATTGAAGGCAGTGAACACATATATTGAAGATAACTGGATGAGGTTATGCCAAGGAGATGAAACATGAAAAATGATGGAGTTATAAAAGAGCACAGAGTAGCTAAAAATGACAATTTAAAGATAATCATGCTTGTAAAGCGGCAAGTCATCGGTGATAGAACTAGTTTTGGGGTAACAGATAAATAGATCCAAAGAAAGTCCAAGCAAGAGAAGGTAGGAAGTTAAAAAAAAGCATTGAAATATAGAAAAAGGATCTGAGTTAGAGTATGTGAAGTACCTGTGGATAGAAGTAAGAAATGAAGGGAAGGATTTTAAATACTAAATGTATCCAGTTTAAACAGAAATATCTAACCGATCCTAGATGAAGTATAGAATGGTAGAATGTATGTAAAATGGAAGACTGTATAAAAAACTAATTGTTATGTTTATTTTATATATTTGAAAAATGAAAAAGACATAATGATTGTATAAATGTAAATAGACAGATTTTAATAATAATAAAAAAAAACTTCCTCTGGATAATCCTTTCCAAAAAACAAATGTGGACTATGTAAGGAGCCTTCTCCCAAAGGTCAGTTTAGCCAATGCATACTAAGTGGCCAATGGAGAAAAAAAAAGGGAAACCAAGATTCTGAAATAATATGGCTGGTTAACAAGAAAACAGAAACACTCAGCATAGTGACATTTTATTGTAAGTCTTGCTTGTTTCCTTTTTAAAATATACAAGTGACATACATTTCATTGCAAATTTTAAAAATACAATATAAGTTATAAATACGAAGGTTCAGGTATTCACAGCTTCTCTGACTACAAAAATAATAATTCACTTCTTCCACTAACTTATTCCCATTACTTATCAAACCCACAAATCAGACTGTGTTTCTTATTTAATTGTGGAATAGTATGAGCAGTCCATTTGGGACTCCTTGGAGCCCTCTTTCTTATAAAGATCAGTTAAAGGGGCAGCCAAGATGGCAAAGTGGGGTATAAACTTCCTTTAGTATCCTGCCAGTCCTAAGAATTGCTGAATGTCTCTTTTGGTTTGAGGATGAGACATACCTTAGCAGAGACAAGTTGCATTTTACCATTCCCAACTATGCACCCCAAATACTGCAACTGGGTTCACCCTGCCTTATACTTCTTTGGATTGGCCATAAAACCTGCTTTCCTTAAAACCTCCAGAATTCATCTAGATGAACCTCCCATGTGGGACAACAAATGTCCCACATGGGACATCTATGTGGGCAGCAGCACAATCCTGCACAGGAACTGTGGTCTCTAGGGTCATACTCCAAAACTCAAACCACTACACCATGCTGGCTCTCTGGCTCTATATTACAAATTCAATTTTTCAACTGCATTTTGTGTCTTTCCATCTTTCCTATAACTCCTTCTCTTCTAGTATTTTTCCACGAGTGTTGCTTTCATTCCTATGTTGTTGCCTCTCTCCATTTATTTTTATAAGAATCTTGTCATGTTAGGCTCTAAGCCTTGCGAACATTCAGGAACATGAAAACATGCGTGAACAAAAATGTTCTTTTATTTGAAGTACAGATTGAAACCAAACATTACTTAAGTGGCTGAAACAGAGAAGCATGTCCTCTTAACAAAATATATATAACCCAATTGATAGTTATTTCATGAGCATCACAGTGACTGGTTGAATTCACATGTCTAAATAATTCATTAGCCAACCTGATCCTGCCCAGGCCTGTTTTTGTTGTATACATTTCTGCCTTGCCATCTGTTCTCTTTTATGGCTCTTTCTTCTTGCCTGGCTTAATACTCCAGCTCAACATCCTGCTCCTCTCTGATCTTGGCTGATATACAATTTCCCCTTTGCCCATCTCTGGTGTCAATTTGACAGTAAAACAATCTTTGAAGTCCAATATTTTCCCAATTGTTTGGATCTCATCATCCCTTCACAGTACATCACACTTCCATTGTATGGCCCTTGTCTCCCAGGAACAAGTTCAAATCACACAACTACGTGCCTTGTTACAATAGTTATCAAGGCATTGCTTATGCTCTAGGTTCTATGCAAGGAGTAATGCATATATATAATACAATATGGATGCAGTCCATCAAGGTATATAATAACCCCATCACACAAGGTTAACAGCAAGCAATAATTAGACCTGCTTAATCCATATCAGAATGGTGGCAGACCACAGAGAGAGAGAGAGAGAGAGAGAGAGAGGTGGAGAACAGATAAGCCTCCTTCATCTGCTACCTCCAGCATGTTTTTTATTTTTTTTAAAAGGCATAGGCCTCTAAGTTCGGCCAGCAAAATGGAAATCACAAGAAAAGTGGAGGCTGGTGAAAGAAAAAGTTATTTCTGGATACATTTTGGAAGAAGTCTTCAGGTAGTCTCTAGAAGGTTCAAAATGGTTTTCTTTCCTTATGTAAGGCTTACCTGACCTGACTGTTCCATTTCACTTGTGCAAGGTGTTAGTTTGGGATAAAATGTTTGCCTAAACATAACAAACTGCTCTTCTTCTTTGTAGTGTCAGAACCTAACCCTATTATTCCCATTTTATTTCTACCTCTGGAACCAAACTTTCTGTTAAAGAAATAAAGCCCAGGAATACATCTCCTTTGTTACTGAGGTTCCTCTTGTGTGCCTTCAAGTCATTTCTGAGTTATGGCAACCCTATACTGGAGTTTTCTGGAACTGAGAGTATGTGATGCAAGTAAGATCGCCCAATGGGGAATCGAATCCTGGTCTCCAGGATTGTAGTTCCACACTCAAACTGCTACATCACACTGGCTTACCTATAAGAAAGACTCTAGGGCCTTAGTACAAAACTGCAGGCTCCTGCACTCAGAAAATTCAACCTCACCCAATCCATCCAAAAATTCAAGGTGGAAAGCTAGTGCTCTTCACTCTTCTCCTTCCCAGTGTTGCAGCCTTAACCTATGATGATACAAACTACAGTGTGTGGACTGTTAATCTTTCAGAGCATAAGAGCTTACTACTTAATCACTAAGGGCAGGCAATTCCTGTCAGCCAGCGCTAACGTAGTCAGTCCTGAGGGACTGTCGTCCCATGACATTGGGAGGACCATAAGCTGGCCACTCCTGCCTTAGAGAGAGTTAAAAGAAGAGGAAACATTCAGGGGTAGCTGCGTTGGCCATGCAGTTAGCCAACTGAAATGCACATAATATATCATGCAAACTTTTGAACTCTCACTGACTTCTTCATCAGGCAAAAGATGTTAAAAATCATGCAGGAGAAGAAAACTAAAAAGCAAATTGAGACATTTGGGGTGGGGGAGAACGGAAATAGAGCAGAGGGCAAAAGGATCCTGACAATGTGGAGAATAAGAGATTGGATGTACCTAACTTTGTCACAATCTACATGTCTGAACAAAGGAATCCTTTAAAAATTCTTGCACTTTGGGTAGAATACTGATTGTAGGATTTGAGTCTTGAGCATTATAGCATGGGGATAACATTTCCCACACTTCATGGGAGAATTCCTCTTGTCCCTTGTGAAGAAAGGCTCTTGCTCTGTCAAATGTCAACTCCTGTCCTGTTCGAGCTCTTTTTACTACCCAGTACTCTCGCTCTATTAGTTGTTTTGTCAAAAGTTATTTTTTAGTTTACTTTAAGCAAATTTGCAAATGATACCAAATTGGGAGGGGCTGCTAATACACCAGAGGACAGGATCAAATTTCAAAACAACCTTGACAGATTGGAGAGCTGGGCCAAAGGTAACAAAATAAATTGCAACAGAGAGAAATGTAAGGTCCTGCACTTAGGCAGAAAAAATGGAAGGCACAAATATAGGATGGGGGACACATGGCTGGAAAACAGTATGTGTGAAAGGGATCTAGGAGTCTTGGTAGATCATAAGCTGAACATGAGTCAGCAGTGTGACATGCAGCCAAGAAAGCCAACACGACTCTTGGGTGCATCAATAGGAGTATGGTGTCTAGACTGAGGGAGGTAATGGTACCACTCTATTCTGCACTGGTTAGGCCTCATTTGGAATACTGTGTTCAGTTCTGGGCACCTCAATTCAAGAAGGATGTCGACAAGCTGGAACATGTCCAGAGCAGGGCAACCAAAATGGTGAAGGGTCTGGAAGCCATGCCCTATGAAGAATGTCTTAGGGAGCTGGGTATGTTTAGTCTGCGGAAGAGAAGGTTAAGAGAGGACATGATAGCCATGTTTAAATATTTGAAGGGATGTCATGTTGAGGAGGGAGCAGACTTGTTCTCTGCCACTCCAGAGACTAGGACAAGGAGCAATGGATTCAAGCTGCAGGAAAGGAGATTCCACTTGAACCTCAGGAAGAACTTCCTGATGGCCAGAACTGTCCAGCAGTGGAATCTGCTGCCTCCATGGAGTGTGGTGGAGTCTCCTTCCTTGGAGGTTTTTAAGCAGAGGCTGGATGGCCATCTGTTGGGAATGCTTTGATGGGTGTTCCTGCGTAGCAGGGGGTTGGACTGGATGGCCCCTGGGGTCTCTTCCAACTCCATGATTCTATGGTTCTATGAATTGGCCAATTCTACAATTTTCCCTGCTGGATTCTTGAGTAGATATATTCAGATCTTTTGCCTAGCCTGATGGAATGAATCTAGATTCACCTAGCCTGCCTATTAAACTGTGCAATCTATCATGTTTTCAAGAAAGTTAAAGAAAACTCTGGGAAGAAGCCTATCCTTCTGCCTGATATAAAGCTCATTACCATATATTCTAATGTGTTCAGGCTAAAAGCTGTTATTAATTACCCAGGGATGGCTCCTCTTTCTCCAAACCACAAAATTTACAATATGTCTTACTTTGCTGAATTGAAAGTTCAGCCACTTACTTCAGGGAATGTTTCAGTCAACATACCAAAGTCTACCTAGGAATAACAGGTTTCTTCCAAATTTGACTGCTTTTTTTAAAAAAAAATATTTTTAATTGAAAAGAAACACAAAACATAAACAAAACAAAAAAGAGTACATAAGAAGAAAGAAAGCATATATAAAAATAACAATCCACGAACAAAATAGCACGTAATAATAATACCAGCAATGAACAAAACTACGAATATCAATTTAAATAACAAACAATATACAACAAAAAATTGGTTCCTATCCGTGCTGCAAACAAGTAGTAATCCTACAATAACTACTAATCTGATAAATCGCAAATTGTAACTAAATTTAATATTCATTGCCTAGATTTATTTCTATGATAAATAATAATGAACTTACTAAATTGGTCTATACTTTGTAGTCTTAAATTTGCCTGCTTTCTGTCAAGTTCTGTTTCCAGTATTTTGTTTCCATAGCAGCCAACCACACGCCAGTGGGAAGCCCACAGATCATGAGTACAATGTTGATCCTCTTTCTCCCTCTCTTGGCCTAAAATAGTAATAGCCGTTATTATAATGTCTCTGTGGCAATGAGTCAACGTTGATTAATGCTTTCACCAATGGATATATTTCCATGGTTTAAAATGCAAGTCATATCGATATTCAAAATTAGAAGAGCAAGGACAGACTTCAGGTGAAAGAAAACTACACAAACCCATTTACTCCAATACAATAGCAGCCAGGCATTCAAACTGGAAAGTCATTTCAGCTGCTCAATCTAGAAACCACGAGCCACCTGGCACATACTGAAATAGCGACCCTTGTAGCACCTCCAAAAATATGCAAAAATATGCATTATTGATGTCATATCTAGCAATTTACTTTTAAATTACAGAGCCTATCAATCTATGTCACCTCTTGTAAATCTTTGCAAACTACCACACAAAAATACTACCATTCTAATCCGTATGACTGCATTTTTTAGGGAACGCTGTGCAATTCTCAGAAGAAGCTGCAACATTTCCGGAAAACTGCACTTGTCTGCACAGCTGCACAGATTTCATAAAAAAGCTGCATCATTTCCTCTCATTGTATGGGCAAAAAATCCAGAGTCCCAATTCTTGACATCCACTAGAAACTTGAAAAATTGTAGTTTACCATCCCTACACTCTCCTTGCTATGACCTCTGCTGCCAAAGTTTCACAGCAAACCAGTAAAAAGATGCTGCAAGACTACTGAAACTTGAAGATTTTCAGGATAAAGAACAGGCCCCCCAGCACCGACCCTTCTGCCCCCAAAAAGAAAGGGCAAATTTGTCCCACAGATACATGTAGATATATACTCCAAGATCTGATATTTAATTTTGATTTGAACAATAAAATTGAAATAAAATATTTTGAGAATAGTGTTGTTGTTGTTGTGTGCCTTCAAGTCATTTCCAACTCATGGCAACCCTAAGGTTGAACCTATCAAGGCATTTTTTGATAAGATTTATTCAGAAGGGGGTTGTCTTTGCCTTCCTCAAGGTCACCCAGTGGATTTCCATGGCTGAGCAGAAATTTGAATCCTGATCTCTAGAGCTGTAGTGCAATGCTAAACCACTACACCATCCTGGCTCCCCATTTTCTGCTTTTTAAAAAAGGTGTAGCCCTTGAACACTTGGCCAAACTGGGAAATAAAATAACACAAAACCCTCTGAGGTATGATAGGCACACGAAAAATATAATCAACCCTCAAGAAATCAAATATGTGTATTTCCTACTCTCCTCAAACCAAACAATATTTTGTTAAACACTTATGTGAAATACAAAATATTCTATATGTATTCTTTTACATCACATATGCATTCCCAAAATAACTCAATGTTCCTGTGACAGATTCTTCAAAGGACTACTGTATTTGCTAGCATATAAGACTCACTCCCCCCCAAAAAAAATACTGTTTGAAAATGGGGTGTGTCTCATATGCCAGCAAAAAGTATTTGCCAGTGTATAAATAGGATGCGTCTTATACACGGGTGCATCTTATACCCCAGCAAACACAGTATGTTATAAGAATACAATAAAAATAATCATACAACAACACCACAGAGCTTATAGTCAAATAATCTATAGCCAACGGAATGCTGGCTTCCTTCCTGCTTCGCTCAGCTTGATCACAGCCAAATCAATTAGTAATGCATGCACTTGTGCATTGCAATCTAATATATAAAAGTCAAAGTTTGTCTGTGTCAAGCAAAGACCTCATATGATTGGCTGCCTAAAAACATTCTATGGAATCCTGGGGTTTGCAGTTCAGGGAGGTGCCTTTAGAATTCTCAGCTAGAGAGTTCCGGATAAGTGGATTCTATGGAGATGAGGCCTAGCAGCAAGCAGGAGGACACAGTGTATTCCCTCAGGAACTCAACCTCTGTATTTTAATAACTCTGAATCCAGACTGGATTGGGGAATATGGGGAAAAGTTACACGTACTGGACAAGAGAGTTTGGGGAATTAGAGACGCAGGATCTCAAATCTTTCTAACAAGTATTACCTGTGAGAAAATAAAATCCTGGGCAACACCGGGTATATACACTAGTAACACTATAAAAACACAAATCACACCACAAACCATTCGCTGCCTAATGTTGAAATTCCAGGCTTATCATTAATTCAAAAAGCGAAACTTGCATGTAAAAAGAACCCTCAGAATTCTTCCTTCATCAGATATAACGTACTTCTATAATACACCTATACAAGATATAGAGGACACAAAGGCCACTTCCACACTAGGCTGTTATAGTGCTCTTATTCCACTTTCAACATCCTAGGGAATCCTGAGGTTTACAGTTTAGGGGCCCTTCCATAGGATGTTGAAAGTGGAATAAGAGCACTATAACAGGCTAGTGTGGAAATGCTAAAGTTAAATATGAAAGTATATTTGAAAGTATATTCGAGGAACCAGACTGTTTTTAAGCTCCCACACTCCAATAAATTCATCAACCATTACTTACTGACTCCTGGTTCTTTCCAACCTGTTGGGGCTTCTTCCAACTTAGGGAAATTTCCCAAACTAAGCATCTATGTTGGTATAAAACAGCGTAGTCAACCCAACACATCCCTTACTAACAGTTGCACCCAGGGTCTGACCAGTTTCACTTCTTCAAGGGGCAATGTTCTCTAAAGGGACAATGTCCATTACCCTATAGACAGAGTCACTGTATCTCTTTCAAACACATTAAACATATCATTTCTATATAAATGATGAACAGTCCCACTGTGCGTTGAGTCCAAACAGAACACAGGATTTAACCTGGGAAATACCCGGCTGCAGTTCCTGACACTTGACTGCCACCCTTACATTCCTGGTCAAATATAATCCAAATATGATGGTTTCTCTCTCTCAGACAGACACAGATGCACACTACACCTCCACAAAGAAAACCAGATGTCAAGGAAAAATATTTTAACTCAGCCTTCCCTCTGACATGTTAGAAGGACATCTACCCTGGCAGATTACATTACAGTAGAATGTATCCCTTAGGGATTACGTATAAAAAAGATTCTTGGCATGTTTCTAGATGATTTAGGTTTTAAATCCAAGTGAGATGCTATTACTCAGTAAATGCTCCTTGGATTTAATGTTACTCCTCATAGAACATATTAATTCAAAGATTACCTGATTTAGAGAAGCAGATAGCAAGTTTAAATGCTAACAGTCTTTCCTATGGAGATTCAGACAGGGACAAGAAGGTGGAAAAAACTGACAACCAATTGAAATGGTGTCTTAAAGAACAAAAATATTTTAAATTATCTAAATGTAAAAGGGATGAAAGGGGTTATAAAAATGAAAGTGTATCTCCTTGACTGAATCAGGGTAGGCCGATAGAGATGGACATACCAGACAAGTAAGGTTTCATGAATCCAACTCATGAAACTCAGAAGGTACTGACACAAATGAGGAAAGAAGATATTCCACAAACAGTTCGAGTAGAGAAAGTCTGGAATCAGAGTATGTTTTCTTAGATATGTATGTCACACCATGTGGGTCCTCTTGTTTAAAAAAATACAAGAAGACAATCCAAATACCAACCATGTCAAAATTTAGTTTTGAATTTGTTTCCGTATCAATTAACTGCATTAGAAAAACAAGTGTTGAATTATGGCTTCTCTTTTGTACCAATGCTTAACTATAATCTGTTTCAGACAAGATTCAAACTAATTAGATTAATAAAATTACAGCATTTTTTTTTGATGAGTGAGGATCATTCTACACACATTAGGGTTAAATTTTCTTTCACCTCTGATGTTAATAATCATTTAATCAGCTCCTTTGAAGAATATAGAACACCTGGAAGCTGCCTTGAAGCATCCTTAGTATAATTTATCATTACAGGAACATAATGACCTCAACAGTCGTACTTCCAACTTTGACATACAGTCAGCCTTCCACATTTGTGGGTTTCACTTTTGCAGATTTGATTATTCATGGATTATTTGCTGTCATCTCTGCTGTCTCCCTATGCTATTTTCAATAGGGACTGCAAGGGTGACCAAAATAGTGAAGGGTCTGGAAGCCATGCCCTGTGAGGAATGACTTAGGGAGCTGGGGATGTTTAGTCTGCAGAAGAGAAGGTTAAGAGGGGACATGATAGCCATGTTTAAATATCTGAAGAGATGTCAGGTCGAGGAGGGAATGGGCTTGTTTTCCACTGCTCCAGAGATTAGGACAAGGAGCAGTGGATTCAAGCTGCAGGAAAGGAGATTCCACCTGAACCTTAGGAAGAACTTCCTGATGATCAGAGCTGTCCAGCAGTGGAACATGCTGCTGCCTCAATGGAGTGTGGTGGAGTTTCCTTCTTTGGAGGTTTTTAAGCAGAGGCTGGATGGTCATCTGTTAGGAACGCTTTGATGTGTGTTCTTGCATGGCAGAATGGGGTTGGACTGGATGGCCCTTGTGGTCTCTTCCAGCTCTATGATTCTAAGCCTTGTGAGACTAAGAAATTGCGAACAAGGCTTTACATGCTTCTTAAAAATGGTGGTGGGGCAGCAGCAGGGGTGGTAGTAAGCCCCACCAGCCCCCTACTTCTGCCTTGTAAAGGAACCCTGATGCCTCAAAGGAATCCAGGGTGGGTTGAATATGCTGATCATACTTTTTTTGTGTTAAATATGATTTGGGAGGGCCTAGAGTCATTCATAGTTCTTCCATTTTCACAAGGGTCTAGCGCCCCTAACCCTAGCAAATGTGGAGGGATGACTGTAGTTATTAAACCAGCCACCAAAGTTGGGGGAATTGTTATCCTTAATAAATGTGACTATCTTAACTCTTCATACAGCTTCAGATGCTCAGTTATTGTAAGCTTTCTCAAGATTTCCACATCCTCCATCCAATTCATAATTCATACAGTCATACAAGCCTTATCTTTAGGCTATATAGACAGCCATACAGCTGAATTCGTGTTAACATCTCCATCACAAATACCTATTTTTAAATATTGCCCAAAATTTACAAACAAGGTTTCCCTCCTCTGGAGCAACATACTGTACCTGGTTCAAGTACCATTCTAAAACCTTTACTGCAATATCTTGATTCTTTTCTAGCTCCCATGTCTCTTCTTCTACCTTGTTTACCAAAGACACTACACATTTCATTGAGACAATTGAGAATATGGATTTTTTTTTTGTTTTTTGTTTATTTAATGATGTTAGATGTTAATTCCTTATACACTGCTATCCCTCATGAGACAGACAGACAGACAGACAGACATTCTGAATATATGTCAGCTTAGCTTGATCAGTTGTGGCAGCTTCACATGCTGACCATAATCAGGGAAAAATGCACATGGTCAAACCTATCATCTATGACCCACTGGCCACTGACAAACAGGTAAATTGTGAGTTTAATGGATCAGTCGAGTCATCTGTAGTAGTCCCATGTGTTTCCCGAAGGATGGAAAATGAGTAGAAGTTAAACCAGTCATTGATCCTTCAGATCATCCAAACTGACCTGATGGAACATGAGAGTATCCAGGCTGACGCGTACTTGGTGTATCATGCAATCCAGGTTGCCTCACAGTTGTAGTCCCCTGAAGCCATTCAAACGGTGTCCTAGGTGGTATATTCTGAGGTTATCCAACCTGGCCTACAGCTGTTGAACCCAGAGGTCATCCAGACTGACCCACATTTGTTAGGTGATGAGTGTGTTCAAACCAACATTGGTTAAACTCTAAGGTTCTCCAAACTGAGCCACAAGAGTCATATGCTGGCTAGGTGAGGAGAGACAATTCTTTTGAGGGGCATAGAGGTAGAATGTTAGGTCAGTTTTGCTCCCTGCCATGGTTCATAATGTTATTCAGTCATGATGATGAATGCTTCTGGACTGAGGCCATTTCTGCACTAGACTGTTATAGCACTATTATTCCACTTTCAACATCCCATGGAATCCTGGAGTTTGCAGTTTAGGGAGGGGCCAACTGATTTAAAGATTTAAAGATCTCCATATTACATTACATGTTCTTAGTGCTGTTTGCATAGAACTTGTTTAGTGCCTTGCTACACTACAGGAAAAGCACTGGATTTTGACATTGTATACTTCATAACACAATGATGCATTATGGAGGACTGCTGCACTGTAAAAGGATGAATGGACAGACTTGGAATCTGAGTGCAAGAACAGAGAAGTTATCTAATAATTTTGATGTGAAATCATGTGTGGAGCTAGCTTTTAAGGTTTGTTTGGTCTAAAAGCCCTGGGGTCAGGAATGTCTAGTGGAACAGTGGTAAATCAACAGAGATCAGAAGGATAAGATGTAAAAGCCCTAGGAAGATGGGGTGAGAACAACCAGAAGAGGAGAGATAAGAATAAGGGAAAAGTTAGGTTTCAAACATCCAATGAGTCTGGGAATGCCCTGGGGTTTGTGGTGTGATGTGGCATTTATGACTTCTACCAATCACGGAGATTTGCACCAAAAAAAATGTATACCATAGCTATAAAAACCTGTACACATCCTAAATTCTTTAGCCTTAGCAACTTACAAAATGATGCTTTCCTGCTTGCTTATTTCCAAAATAAACACTTCTGCTAAAATTCTGAGTGTTTCCTGGGAAGCAAGTTAGCCAGCCCATAATAGCTAGCTGCCTAATCTATTCTGATACAGATCCAGCAAATTTTAATACACATCCAGCTTTATGGAGGAGTCACGCATCCTGACAATCAAATAACAATGCTCAATACAATCAAAAGCTTTCACTGCATCTACTGACATTACAGCTTTGAGATCCTCCCGGGACTGATGCTTATAAATGATACCATAAATTATATTTAATGTTCTTCTAATATAATCCCCTAATGTCTTGCCTGGCATAAATCAAATTTGATTTGTATGACTATATAGCATTATAAATTCATTTAATCTTTGTGCAGTAATTGACATAAATATTTCTTGATCCTGACTGAGTAATGTTATAAGTGTACATAATCATAGAATAATAGAGTTAGAAGAAACCACCAAGGCCATCCAGTCCAACTCCCTGCTTATGCAGGAACACACATCAAAGCACTCCCAGCAGATGGTCATCCATTCTCTGCTTAAAAACCTCCAAAGACTCCACCACACTCTGAGGCAGTACATTCCACTGCTGGACAGCTCTGACCATCAGGAAGTTCTTCCTGAGGTTTAGGTGGAATCTCTTTTCCTGTAGCTTGAATCCATTGCTCCTTGTTCTAGTTTTGGGAGCAGTTGAAAACAAGCCCATTCCCTCTTTGATATGACAGCCTTTCAAATATTGGAACACGGCTGTCATGTCCCCTCTTAACCTTCTCTTCTGCAGACTAAACATACCCAGCCTACTAAGATGCTCCCTGTAGAGCATGGCTTCCAGACCCTTCACCATTTTGGTCACCCTCCTCTGGAAACGTTCCAGTTTGTCAATATCCTTCTTGAAATGAAGTGCTGAGAACTGGACACAGTATTCCAGATGAGGTCTGACTAAAGCAGAATAGAGTGGTACTATTACTTTCCTCGATCTGGACACCATGCTCCTATTGATGCAACCAAGAATTGTGTTGGCTTTCTTGACTACCACATCACAGTACTGACTCATGTCCAGCTTGTGGACTACTAAGGTTGATAGTGATTGGGAGTCCCCCTTGGTTTAAATATAGGTACTATTTTTACCCTATGCCATGATTCTGGAATTTTCTTCTCTGATAATATTGTTTAAGCAATGCAACTAGAGGATTAGATCACCTGAAAATGTTTTATTGAAATTGGTACTAAGGACACCTGGGTCTGGTGCTTTGTCTAGTTTTAATTTATCCACTATGTTCTTTATTTCTTCTACAGTTATTGGGGCACTCAGTACATCCCTGCAATCATTTTGTATGTGTTTAACAGGTATTTCCCTTATGAAATCCTTTATATTCATACTCCTATCTACACCCAAGGAATATAAATTAGCATAAAAAATCTTTAAAGGAATTATTTATTTCAATTTGATTTGAAATGAGAATATTATTTTGATTTTTAATTGAGCTTATCTTGTTCCTGGCTCATTTCTTTTTAAGAACATTGGACAGTAATTTTGTGTTCCTATTGCTAAATTCATAGTAGGACCTTTTTAAATATGCAAAAGCAGGGTGTATTTTATCTGTTGCTAGGGAATATAATTCTGATTTTCTCTGGCATAATTCTGTCCATAATTTTTCACTCCCTGTTTGTTTATGCTCTTTTAATTATTCCTCAATTCCTTTTTGTAACTCTCTCACTTTTTGTTTTTCTTCATTCATTCTTGAGCTTTCCATCATAAAATTGCCTCTTGTGGTTGCTTTCACGGTATCCCATAAAAGTTTGAGTTTACTTTTTGGCTTATTGTTCCAAACAGAAAAG
Organism: Iguana delicatissima; assembly: GCA_948472985.1. Lineage (NCBI taxonomy): Eukaryota > Metazoa > Chordata > Lepidosauria > Squamata > Iguanidae > Iguana > Iguana delicatissima. The sequence goes on along the minus strand of CAOKZL010002224.1, from coordinate 153,720 downwards.
ACTTTCTAGTGTTCTTTCTTTCTCTTTATTACCTGTTGATTCTGAAGAAATGAACTATTTAATCTGAAAGTTGTACTACCTATCCTTTTTATTCCTAGACCCATCTTGTAGTTATTAATGAAATCAGAGCATAAAACCTGGACAAAGGATATTTCTTGGAGTTCTAGCATAATATCTTCTGTTACTAAAATGATCTATTATAGAGTAGCTAGAATCTCTCCCTTCCTTTTGGAGGCAATAAGCCTCTTAAATCAGATCAAGGAATCTGGGAATATGGGCTGTCTAGCCAGGGTGAGATGGATTGTTGCTTAAGGCTCCCAACTTACTCACCCTGACCATGGCTGAAGAAGTCTTCGCCTTAGTGCATTTTCTGGCAGAGCCCTCAACACTCCATCTGCTGGAGCAAGCGCAAGAGCAGCTGTGTGATGGCTCTCAAATCGAATGCACAATGTTGAGGCAGCCCTCACCAGCCACAGTTTCAGTCTTTCTTTGGTTGAGAGAAGGGACACAGAATTGCCGTCAAGTCTGGGCTGGATTCTTCTCTCTACATGACTGAGAAGTAACTTCGAGGGAAGGAGCAGAGAGAAAAGGATATTAAAAGGGAAAAAGAAACTTGTAGTGAGGATTCTAGAGACCAGGGTTTGATTCTCTGCATGGTCATGGAAACCTACTGGGTGGCCTTGGGTGCATCACACTCAGCTCCAGAAAACCCCATGATATGGTCACTTTAGGGTCACCATAAGTCAGAAATGAACAACAACAACAAAGGGAAAGAAGTGAAGTCTGGAGATTGGAAAAGGTAAGCAGAAAGAGAAGGAAATGGTGCCAAGCTCTCTTTCTGATGACCGTACAGAGAGCATGTAGACCTAGACTGGGTGTACAAGGGAATTAGTGGGAGTCTGTCTATCTGAAGGAAATGGGAAAATGAACCCAATCCAGGATGTCATTTGCACACCACAGAATAAAATGCTGTTTCTTGCACAAAAGAACTCTTTTGTTGTTACTACAAAATAAATCCAGAGCTATAAAAATTCTCACTAGTCCAGGATTCTTCTTTTCAGATTTATTTGACATTTAAGAAACCTATTTTTCAACCATTTTTCCCTGAATATTTTTGAATATTCTTCCTACATCTATTTTCCATCTCTACAATTTTATCTGGATTCAACCACAGCTTCTCTAAAATATATCAAGTAAAACAGGAGAAAGACAGGACTCTTTCCTCCATTACCTTTTAATTCTCTTTGGTAAACCTTTTAATTTTATTTGTTAAGTTTCTGTTGCTTGGTGTCTGTTTATATCTGGACTGGTAGTATTGCACATTTGAATGAACGAATGTAGTGGTGATTGGAAAAACAAATTTTTTATTCATATTTTCCTGCTGGGTTCAGTAAATCTTACTACCATCACAGTACCAGTTTCCAGTATCCATAGAAGCAATGTGTGTGATTACTACGCTTTGTCCCTTCATCCTTCCAAGCACAAGGAACTCTACAATTTGCAGGGTTGAAAGACCATGTCATACACAGACCAAAAGTCAACAGAAGTATACGAATCCTAGTTTGATTGCAGAAGCTAATTCTTTTGTTTTTTAAAGGGCCCAGGCAAGCAACGTACTGTTCAGAATGCTGCATGTTCTGATCTAACTCACTGCTTTGGTTGTAGCAGATCTCCTAAGACCTGGACAAGAGGTACATACATACACGACAATAACTTTCCATAAAGAGTCTCACGCATACAGTACAATTTAGATCCAGTTATTTCCTTCCAGTCAAGACAAAGTGAATGACACGCTTGGGGTAAAACGTACAACTGTATTGCTCTCTCATACATGGGTGGACTCTTGGGCATAATCTAGAAAACTGTTCCAGTAGCACAGCTGGTAAACTGGATCGCATGCTTTCATTGCACTTTTCTGAACAATGTTTAATCAGTGAATTAGAACACACTGTTTAAAAGGTGGAAAAAACAAATTACATGGTTGTGATGATTTTAATGCTAGACTCTATAAATGTTTTAAAGTATTTTTTAAAATTCTGACGGTATCATAAGTATTTCAGATAGCACGGATGCAAGTCTTCAATTAAAAATCATAAATATTTTTCAAGGATAATTTTCTTCTGGCCTCCCATGACATGTCAACCAATCATCCTAATTACGACCTTTAATTCTCTGCTTGTAAAATTACATACATTTTTTAAAAATGGGGAAAATCTTTTCTACTGGCTGATAACACATTCTTACCATCTAATTCTTCTACCGAGATGTTGGCCAACTGCTCACTGTCACTGCCTGCTGAAAGTGACCGGTTCAGATAGTTCCCCTTATACAACAGCCCAGCTGTGACATGGTGGAATGGCATCTTCTCCCTGAAAGTAGAAAGAAAGCAATGTGTCATTCTAGTCACTGACAACATAAATTTTCTCGTAGACTTTTAAAAAGAAATTTGTAAGGTATGTTGAAACAAGATGAAGAAACCCGGGGGGGGGCTCAAAGAAAAATATTGACATAGACCACCAAAATTTCAGAAGCTGGTCATTCTTGGATCAAGACGAAAAGGACAAGAGTAAAAGTCCACAGTTAGATTTTTTTGTTTCACAAGCCTTTGATATTACCTATTCTAACAGAAAATATATACCCTTTCAACATTTCAACATTTAACATAACGCTCTATACATTTGCTGGCTCTTTCCATGCCTTTATATTTATGACGGAATCATGATAATGCACTGCAAAAGATACAACCTTGAATCTGCTATGTGGATGACTGTAGCAGGATTTTCTTTTTCCCAGGAGTTATCAATACACTGAACTATATTTGCATACCAGGAGAATATTTCATATAAAATTGTAACCATTTTGTCATCAATGCCCAATGTGGGCAAGCCCTACCCATTATTATGTCCTCTTTTTTAAAAAAAATCAATATACAATTTAAGTACATAAAACAATACACAATGAAAAATGATGAACAACAAACCTAAACTACCTAAATGCCTAACTACAAAAAACAATTTACCTACAAAGACCAAATTAGATTTTTAAAAAGTAGGGTTTAAACAGGTATACATATGACTTCCAACCCCATAGATCATGGTTATTTAATGAATTACCATGTAGCCTTCCTCAAAGTTAAACAATATGATTAAATGTAATATATATGATATGCAGCAAAATTATACAATTTTGTGCTTATTGTATTATAGTACTTACAGCATTAACAGACTCCAGCTATATTGAATCCTACTATTAATAAAATACAGCTATTAATGTTCAAACACTACAGCTGAAAGTTTCCCATAATCAGTTCTCAAATATAGTATAAACTTTCCCCAGTTTTTCTTAAATTTCTTTAATGTCCCTTCTTTAATTGAACTATTCAACTTATCCATCTCTGCCACATCAAGCAACTTTATCACCCCATCTTCTTGAGATAGGACCCATGCTATTATGTCCTCTACTAGTGATGCAGTCTAGGAGTGGGAGTTCATTTGTAAAGATAAGCCCTTGTTTTTTCCTTGAAAGCACAGGGTACAGAATCCAAGAGAAATATCAACAAATTCCTCCATTGTTTGGGCAGGCAATGGCAGCCCAAGAGCTGAGCTGTTATCCTTTCACTCCTCAATCTGGCCTGCAGACTACTGGTACTGATAGGACTAGTATGAGTAATGACATCAAGACTGGTTTTAAAACTGCATAAAACACACCGAGGTACTTTCATAATCTAGCAGAGGAAGGACATAAATATCAGAGGAATTGGGGTACACTATGCATGAACCAGGCATGCAATCAATATTAAGCTTTTTTAAAAATATATTTTTTTATAAGTTAAAATGTGTACAAAAATTGAATCCAAAAAGAATGGAACTCAGGAAACAAAGAAATCACAAAACAATTAGGTAAAGGATCAGGAAAATCCAGTTAGTCCTATACATAAATAATTTTGTAAGACTTTGGAGCAGAAGTCCGAAGGTGCACTCAGCACAAACAGTGGGCAACTGTGAAATAAATGAAGCAGTGCACTTTACCATCCAAAATAGGGGTGGGCAAAATGTAGCCATGGACTGCCTGTGGCCCCAGAGCCAGTTCTGTGGCCCCCAGGAGATTAAACAAATATTGCTTTTTTTTAATGATTGAAAATGTCCTCTAGTGGCGGGGCAGGGGGATTTCCACCATATTTTGAGGGCTCCTTGGGCCAATGCAGCACCAGGAAAGGACTTTTTCTGATACAAGAAGTTATTGAAAAGTTCCCCAGGCTTGGAGGGTATCTGGGGGCAAAAAAAGGGGGTATTTTTTTTCTGATGGCAGAAGTGTGGTAATGTGTGGCCTTCCAGGATCTGAGGCGGGAGGCTATTGTAGCCCCCAGCTTCCTTGCAGCTGTTCAACCCTGATTTAAAGAAAAGTGCTAGTGTAAGACCATTAACACTAGAGCCAAAAAATACTTACCTGTGCCACTACATATGAATAACCTGTGAGTGCTTCTCTCGCAGTTATATACATAAATCCTAAGATTTAATATCTGATTACATTTTGAAGCTGTATTTTATATTCATTTGTGCATCACAAAACTGCAGCAGTATATTTGTGCTCAGCCTTTCTCCAGCTCATCTACCTCTGACAGTTCAATTGCATTGCATCCCATTCAATCAAAACTATGCTTCTTCTTTGCCAATGTATGCATCAAAAAGCATTATAGAAAAGATATATCCTTCTGCCAGTTCTGAAGTACTTTGTTAAATTTTGGCTTGCTTGTTTTCAGCTGGATCATGTGTTTCAGAGACTTGTTCATCTTATTAGCTATCTTTCCATGCTAAAAGCTTCAGACATTAAGCAGATCAGAACACTTCCCACCTTAACCTGCTGCAAAAGATGTTGCTATGAGGAATGCTCCTTGTTAGAAACCTACAAAACCAACAGGTCGGTCCATTGTCTACAGCAGGGATGACCACCTTGGATTTCTAGGGCCACATGTGGTCCTCAGTCTGATCTTACAAGGTTCTGTTCAATTCTCGCTTTGCAGGAGTCATATAATTCTTTCCCCAGCAGATGGGTAGGGAAGAAGACAGGGAGAGAAAGAGAAACAGGGAAGGATGTGACAGGGAAGACAAAGGAGAGTGATAGGAGGTTGCTTCAGCTACTTTGGCACTGCCTAACACCAGCATGCAGTCTTCTAGGAAGTTATCCCCAAGAGAATGCATCCCTTTACTCTATCTATGCTCTTTATCTATACGGATTGACATGCATCAACGTGACTGTATTTCCTATCCCTGGCTTGAAATGCTAAGGGTTAAAACCTTTTGTGTATAATGCATGTATTCATTTTGTGTGCAATGCATATTATAAACCACTTTGGTCTCATAGTGAGAGAAAGGGGGTTATAAATCATATTACATTAATTCATCTACTGACAGGAAGCTGCCTTGTGCCATGTTAGATCATGTTGTTCAGAACTACTTACATTGCTGGCAGTGTAAGGCCCTGCTTTGGGGGTCCCCAATATCAGTATGGTTTGGACGGGTACCGTATCTAATTGGTATCATATATAATTGGCAATGCCTATTAATTGGCACTGATATCAAATTCAAGCCTGAGAGGTAACTGAGAGGTCAAACTAAGTGAGGTAAGAAATCTGACTGTAAATGTGAGAAAGACAGGCAAGTCAGCCTAAAACACCCTCTTCGTATAACCTGGATAAATGATCAGGTAAATCACCACTGTTCCAGAGAATAGTAGAAGCTGGATTTCCTGGAGAATGCCATTGTGAGAAGCCCACCAGGACACTGATTGACAGATACCCATCCCTCGTTCCTCTTTCCTTGTAGACCACTATTACAACATCCATCATGTCTTTGTCAGTCAAGCACTAAGCCCATCCACAGGCGAAAGACCCATTGTCTACAACAGGTTCCCTTTGTCTTGAAACTGGAACTTTCATTGCCACAGGCCATTTTCAGGGTACAAATACCCCTAATTTTAGGCTTGCAACTCACAGTCTCTCGAAGTTCTGTTCATCACTCTGTCCATCTGGCTTCTGAATGAGAACTGTCCTAGGGTCCTACCTAAGCCAAAACACATTTCTGCTCTTCTCTACTCTTCTGGACTGGTAATTATAAATATCCCCAAACCCCTCAGTCTCTCTATACATAATTTTTCCTCCCTTTCTCCTTCAGTTAGCTCTTGTGTGAATGTTTGACTGTTTGTCATGTGCAAGCATGAGCGAATTTCCCCCAGTAAAAACACATTTTTAGCTTACTTTTGAATCTTTGAATCTTTTGAATTTTTAGCTTACTTTTGAATCTTTGGCTGGTTCTTTTCCTGCGTGAGCCCATAAACATTGGTAGCAAGATCTTGCTAAGTTGCCCCCCTCTTGTTAGCCTCCTGATTTTGAGCTAATTAATTCCCCATCTTTGTAAGGAGGTGCTGGCATCACAAGTTGGCCCTTGTGACACCTACGTTTTGGGGTAACAGCAGCTCTAGAGACATAGACCTTTCCTAACCCTCCCTGGAGATGTTAGGAATTGAACATGCAGCCTTATTCATGTAAAGTCTGTGCTCAACTACAGCTCTACCAGATCATCACCCCTATTTTGCTTCTGGGAATGCATTTTAACAGAGCTTAGGAAAATTATTTTTCTAGGCTATAACTCTCAGTATGTTTTCTGGACTATAACTCCCAAACTCTGTTAACTCTATTCTGACTCCTCATCATACTTGGCTTTTTTTCCAAATGAAATATCATCCAATGTTGCTGCTCTTTTTCATATTAAGAGTTTATTCAGATTGCTGATCAACTTTTTTTTTAATTTTTCTGACCTTTTCATGAGCCTACAATAGCCTTTTGAAGTTGCAGTAACCAGTACTGTATGCTTCAGAATACAGTGGTTCTAACTAAGGAAGTAAACTCAACAATTCCACAGAGTCCTGGATTAACATGGTTCTCTTTGGTGTCTATACCTCAAAGGATTTCAACAAAGTGGTCCAAGGACTCCATTTTAAATGTTGAAAATGCAGAACAGATATTTGGAGTTTTATGGGAAAAACAACTCTACTTGTCCTTAGAAAAATTTAGGCTGAAACCAGGCATGAGAGGATCTTTCTGTTTCACTTCCTTTTAGGGGTCTATGAGTTTGGTATGCCCTGAAATCCTTTCCTCCTTAATTCCTAGGGGTGGCTGTAGCTCTGTTAAGGCATTCATCAAAAGCATCCAATTCAACACAGCAAAATGTTAATACCATCCCCTCCATTATCATTCTCAGTGTATGCAATCTAAAAAGTATTCTCCAGGATTTTTGATCATGTGGGAGACCTCAGATACATGGTGGAGATTCTTCTCTTCAGACTTGCTCAAGGACAGCAATGATAAAGGAACAGGGCTGGTGAGTCTCCTTCTTAAGGTTTTGATTTTAACTGTTTCCAGAAAGCTGAAATGGGGTTCATGTATTCTTCTCTAAACTGGAATGGCCATGAGAGGGCCTTCAGAGGCTGTTAAGTAAGCCAGGGAGCCAGGGAAACCAACCTCTGTAGCAACCATGTGTATGCCCCTAAGTGGATGTCAGTCTGCATGTGCAGACACTGACGTATTAGGACGGCCCTAACAGGATTCCTTAAACCAGCACCATACAATCCTTGCTAAGAGGAGTTGCCTTCAGCATGGGCACTGCTGGTTCCTTAGACTGATGAGCAGGCACTGTTTTTGTTTTGCCAAGCATCCAATCTGACTAACAGGACTTGTTTTTGTTTGCTTTTTGCATTCTCTTCACTGAGCAGTGTGTGTGGGGTGTGTGTATGTGTATTAATGGGTTGTTTGAATGGGAGCACTGTCAAAATAGGCAGGAATATTCAGAAGTGTTGGAGAATGTGGGTAGGGGGCATGGTAATCAATTACTAGTGAGTATCTGGAGGCATTGGTTGGGGGACATGAGAAGAGCCTTTTGGACCTGAATGGGTCACCGGCTTGGAGTCATGGGACTTGAGGATTTGTACTTAGGATACCCATCAGTAGCTAAAAGCATGCATGGGAGGAGATAGGGTCAGACACTGCTCAGAAACTCAGAAACAGGTCGACTTGCCCTTCTTCACAATCTAATAAGATCTCCCTAGCTTCTATCATTGACTGATCTTCTAAGTTGATAGAAGTTGTGGCCATCCAGGCTTTACATTATCATTTTCAGGGGTATGATTGTAGAATGCAGCAACCAGATCTCTTTATTGATATTTTCATAAACAATTTCATACAGATTCTTTTTTTAAAAGTTTGTTCATGAAAACAAGACAGAATGAAGTTGTTAATTAAGAGTTGGCCCAAACTCAATTTAGACTGATCCATCTGTAGTATTACCTGATACATGGGTATTACTGATCAGTCTCAAAATGGTGTCCTCAAGATATTTAAGTACATTTATCATCAGCCTCAGCCAAAAGGCTAATGGGGAACTGCAGTCAAGGGCCAGTGACAGTGCAGTTCAGTTCTGTGGTGCAAAATGTTTATGAATGTATAGATAGGGGAACAATGAATACAAAAAGAGGTCATACTGATCATGAAAATTTTAATAAATATTTGTATGGGAAAATATTTGCAAATATATGTATATCAGGCAAAAATTATATGAGTATGTGCATTTGAGAAGAAATATTCATGGAAAAGTACAGATTTTGGGCATACTTTTTAAGAAAATGAAACAATAAATGTATGCAGGAACAGGATAGAACAGGCTTCAAAGTGCAGAAAGTCAGAAATAGAGGAGAAACTGTTAGAAATAGAAATAAACATGGAGGATCAGCACTGGTATTGTATTTGGAAAAGCTAGTAAATTATTGTTGTTCTCAAGCAGGTGAGACCATTTTTCTGCTCAATACTCAGTCTTCCAAACCATCCCTAAGTAATGATGGATATTTCATTCAAACATAGTAAAAGATTTTAGACTGTCTTGATCATAGCTTTGAGTCTTGCTTGATCTTCCCACTCCTCACTTTTGAAGACCTTCCTAATGGAAACCAGAAAAAGCTTCTCTTCTGATGTAGGAATATTGTGGTAACCTTTAGAGCAGGCCTGTACAACATACCACCCGTGGGCCACTTGCAGCCTGCCAAAGGATTTTGTGTAGCCCACATTCCTTGTGAGCAGGACGGCCAAAAATGCAACGGCAATGGCAGTGAGGGGCAGAGACTCCCCTCCCCTCCCGTACGAGCCAGGCACACCCTCAAGCATTGCTTCAGTCTGTGACTGAGCAGCAGAGCTCTCACTTAATAGCGCCACACCAGCTCCTCCAATCACACTGCTGTGGGGGGGTGAGTTGGGGCTGGCGGAGGGAGAACTGCAGGGAAACAGAAGGAGAAAGCCCTGGGGGACAGAGGGGAGGACCGTGGGAAAAGTGAGGTGATTCTTCCCACTCAGTAAGGTTGGGGGTAGTATAAGATGGAGAGAAAGAGTGAAGGGCTAAACCAGGAAAGGATCCCAAAGGATTCTGCTTCCTCTTCATGCAGAGTACATTCAAGTGGGGGTATCTGTGGATCACAGTTGAGGAGGAGGAGTTGTGGAAGGAGGCTTCACCACTGTGGGAACCCCACCTTGGGGGTTCTAAGGGACGTGTGTGTGTGTGTATTTTCGGAGGTTGCGGTTCAGGGGATCTGAAGGCTTTGCAGTCGATCCTGGCACATTGGTCTTCTTTGCGGAAGTTGGAGACTCTCAGTGGGTTCCTCGGGTGGATGGATGAGGAGAGAGGGGAAGTGACACTATGGAGGAGCTGAGGAGAGCAGTTGGGGTGACCTGGAATAAATCTCTCTCTCTCTCTCTCTGTTTTGGGGGACGAGTGGGTGGGTGATGAGGGCAAATGAAGTTGCATTTCAAAAGTACCAGCAGCAGCAAATTATTGATAATGGTAAGAGGGATGCCGATCATAGCTTGCTGGAGAAGACTGGTTTGTATGGTTCTTTGGAAACATGACCAACTTGGTCCTCCACCCACTCACCTGTTCTTGTGAACAGGATTTTAAAATATATAATCTCTAAGATCTGCGAACAAGATGCAAAATAAAACTCAGAATATGTTTGTAATGGCCATAAACAACAGCTTATGTGGGGCTGTGGAAAGCAGTGGGTCAGCAGAGTGAGAACATTGTGTCTACTGCTGTTGCTAATATGTCCACAAACAATATATTGTATTTGTCATGCAAAATTGAGTAGCTCCACTCCTTTTAAGACTCCACCTTTTCTACTTAATCTTTTCCTCCCAGCTACAGTGACCTTTTAACTCCCCCCCCAAACTAAAAATAAAAAAAATAAAAAAAAAATAGCCACACACCTTTGTAAAATGGGTGATCAAATGAAGCGGAAGATAAGTGAAATTGAAATTGAAATAATTGAAAGTTCCCTTTTTTAATATGGTTTATTTTATTTGCAAAATATCTTAATCATTAATTATATTATAATAATTATAGTATGATTAATGATTAAACTATTTTGGAAATTAAAAAACACATTATTATACCATTATTATAACTTTACTTGGAAAGTGATGTGCTAAAACCTATCTGTGGTCCAAAGAAGTTTAATCTACCGTATTTTCCGGCGTATAAGAAGACTGGGTATATAAGACGACCCCCAACTTTTCCAGTTAAAATATAGAGTTTGGGATATACTCACCGTATAAGACTACCCCTCTTCCAAAGCACACCAAATAAAAAAAAAAAATCAGATTTGATTTCAATATGGTAATTTTAATTCAAATGCTTATGACATGCAGGTACTTAGCAGGAAAACTGTCACTTATAAACATAAGGCTGTTTGTCATCAAACATGTAAACATAAAACAGTGCAAGTGGATTAAACTTTTCCTAATTCACTCTAAAGCTGAAAGGAAGGATAAGACAATAAACCCATGGGAGCTGCCATGCTGTTTGTTTTCTAAGCTGTCAACCAAACTGGAACTGATGATGATAGGAGGAAGATAACAAACTATAGAGAGAGAGCAAGTGCTGGGCAAGTCCCTGGCCAATTAGCAAGCTACAGTATTTTTACAGGTTTTGCTGGCACGACAGCTTCCCTTTAAAAGCCTTCAAAATCCTCCTGTTCGTCATCTGATGTCATAAGTACATCAATGACATCTTGTGATACATTTGTAAGGCAGTCATTGTATGGATCAAATTCCGTATCAGATGGTGTGGTCTCAGCTTCGGCTTCCTCTTCATCTTGCCACAAGTAGTCGTCCTCCGTACCATCTAATGAATTTGATATGCCACACTTCTTGAAAGACTTGATTACTGTTTCTGCATCAATATCATTCCAGGCTTTTATGACAAACTTGCACAAAACATCCAACTGTGGAGCACGCATGTTTCCTCCTTTTGTGAATGACTTTTCACCGCTAACCATCCATTCATTCCACTGTTCTCGAATGCGATCTTTAAATGGCTTGTTTAGGCACACATCCAGTGGCTGTACCAACGATGTCAATCCTGCACGAATAACGGCCGCATCTGTGTTTAGTCTTGCAAGCCTTTGCTTGGTGCTGGGAGTTAAATGAGCCCTGAACATATCCCACACCAGTAGACTGCATTTTTGAATAAGTCCACCTGGTCGCCTGCTCCATACATTATCAAGCCATAGCTTTACCCCTTCTTCATCCATCCAGCCTTTTTCATTCACATGTACAAAACAACCAACAGGGAACTTGAGTTTTGGCATTGTTTTTCTTTTAAAATAATCATTGGTCTCAGTTTGGCACCATCAGCTGTGCATCCTAGTACCACTGTAATAAAACTGGACTTCTCATGTCCTGTTGTTTTAAGTAAAATTGTTTTTTCACCTTTTTGATGGACAGTTTTATTTCCAACCATGTCAAAATTCATTGGAGTTTCATCCATATTTCCGATACTACTTAATGCATAGCCATGTTTAGTGCGCTATTTTATTACGTATCGATGGAAACTATTTAGTTTGTTATCAAGATCTGCAGGTAATTTTTGGGCAATTTTTGTCTTTTGCCTCAGTACCATATTATGCCTTGCCATGAATCTAGTACACCAGGATACAGTGGCCTTAAATTTGTTGCTGTGATCTGGGTTAGATTTGGCCCACTGAAGTGCAAACAAACGTATTTGATTTCGTGTCACTACATAACCATTTTGGCGATGCTCATTCACCATGTCTGCTACATGTTTTTCGAGTTCTGGCCAATGTGGGGTGCCTCTTCTTAATGCACACTTACCCCTTGGCATACTCTTTAATACTTTTTCATTTGCTTTCCAGTCCCGAACCATCTTTTCTGGTACTCCATATTGTCTTGCAGCAGCGCAGTTATTATGTTCCATGGCAAAGTTTACAACTTTAAGCTTGAAACTGGCTTCATATTTCTTTCTTCTTGCTGGTGGAGCCATGATGCGGTTTTGACTGTTGGACATTTGTATACTGTACTGTATGTACTGGTGCTACACTGTATGAACAGGTACTGATACTGGTGCTGTACTGTATGTGGCACCCAGTATACAACAACCAGCCCGATGTACCTTACTGGCAATTGGCTGGTTGTTGTATACAAAGCCTGCTTGGACTGGTCAGCCCTCCCTGCCTGCCCAGCCCTCTCTGTCTCCAAGACTATCAAAGTGATAGATCTCCCTCTTGAGGACTGCAGTGAATCTGAGAGGCAGAGAAGGAGGTACAGTAATAGGATACAAGGGCGGGCCAGGTGGGTGAAAGAGGCGTGTTTTTCTGGGCACAGCGTTGCTCTATGGCCCTTTTCGCAGCGCTGGCTCCACCCCCCGTCGTCCTCTCCTCCTCCTCCTCCTCCTCCTCCTTCCTGGCGGTCCTCTGCCTAGCAACAGGAGCAACTCTGGCCAGCCTCCCTCCCTCCGCGGCTGCTGATAGGCTCGCCCGATCCAGGAAACTCGGATGCCCCAGTCACTGCGAATGAGTTGTCCAGAGGGAGGGAAAGTGGAGCCGGTGCCCTGGAACGCCTCTTGGTGGGATTTAAAATATATGTGTGTATATATATATATTATTGCGCATCTTTCATTAGGAATTCCTAAAATGAGCACATGGCAGCACAAGCCACTACTCTATGCCTGTCTCTGGGTGGTAGACCCCCAAGGGTCTGGGGAAAAACAAGCAGATCTTACAAAGCCTGACGTCTCTCCATCTGCTTTAGGCAATGTTAATCAACAATCATTACCCTTCGGCTACAGAGAGAGGTATTAAGTAAATGCAAATGGCTAGAAACGTCAGACTTTCCAAACCAGCCGTGTTCCAGCTGAAACTCTACATGTTTATCTTACAAGAGCCTGGCGAAGGAGGAAGCGGTGGAGGAACCAGAAAGGCTGCCTGGCTCCCATTCTCGGGGGGGCGTGCCGCTGAGAGCCTCTCCTCTCCTCCTCCCTCGCCGTCACTCCGGAGGAGCCAGCAGCCAAGCGCCGGGCTCACATCCTTGCAAAAAGGGGCAGCCTCGCCAGCCCCAGGCACTTCCTGCCAGCCCCGCTGGACTTTTGAGCAAACTTGAGCTGCTCGCTCCCTTCCTCCCTCCCCCCTTTTAATATCCCTCCTCCTCCTTTCCTGGGAGGATGTCCTCTGGGCAGCGCTGGGAGGCAGCGACAGCTGCAGCACACTAGCCAAGCGAGTGAGCGAGCGAAGTTTCAGCGACACCCGGTGTATAAGACGACCCCCGACTTTTGAGAAGATTTTCTTGGGTTAAAAAGTCGTCTTATACGCCGGAAAATACGGTATTTAATTTTGGCCCTTCCCTACTGCCAGGTTGTGCAGGTCTGCTTTAGAGCTTAGATCTTCTATGTGATATCTGAGTGACGGAAAACAAGAACAAAACCCTTGCTGGCTCAAGGTCTTCCTTATTGTCCCCAGAAGACCCTATCAGCAAATGCAGAATCTCAAAGTCACTTCAGTGCTCTTGTATAGAAGCATCTTGCCAAAACACAAACACTTGCTGCAGGATGCTGGCTCCAAATTAGCTAGCTGCCAGGAAGGAAAAAACAAAAAACAACCCCCCCCCCAAAAAAAATCCAGTACAATTGGTAAGAAGTCAGAGAGGAAAGCTGGAAATGGACTTCAGCAGTCACTTCTTTTCACACAGTATCACACACTTTAGCAATAACTTTGTTAGATTACATCAGTAGTGTACGTATAGCAGCAAGAGACAAGACACATAAGACAACACTAAGGCCATTTCCACACGGGCATATTGCCCACGCTAGGGCGACCTCTCTTGGAGGTCTTCTTCACTGGGGTGTGTGCTAGAGCAGTTAAAAAAAGTGAGGCTCTAGACCTCAAACTGCTCTAGCGCAGCCGCGGGGGTGGTGCTGTGAGTTTTATAAAAACCACCTTCGCAAGTGGTTTTTATAAAACTCACCCGCGCTGCCCCGTGGTAGCCCCCGGTGAAGAACTGCAGAGACACGGTAGCGCGTCCCTGCAGATCTGCCCGGGGGGGGCTTCTGGCTGGCGCACTGTCCTGATTGGCGGAGCGCCGCCGGAAGCCGCCGGCCGCCATTTTGGGCGCCGCCGAGTGCCGCCAAACGCCGCCAAGTGCCGCCAAAATTAAGCGCGTTTAGAACGGCGGATCCACGCTCTCTGCAGGGACGGAGCAACCCGCTTGCGGGTAAGCTCTGCCCCTGCGTGCGCGGCCCCGTTTCGCCCCCCCGTGAGGAAAGGGCCTAAGAGAATGCTCAGAGAAGAAACAAGGTCAAAACAGAAAAAAAGATGAGACGTAACTAAGAGACTCCTATGTTCTGGGCATGCTCAGTGAATGCCACTGGATAATATTTAGGTTGTCTTTCTGTACTCTAGAAAAATAAGATTTATGCAAGGTTGGGATATATAGGTAGCGAAAAGCGAAAGTTCAACAGGACACACTGTCTTGAAGCAAAAGGAGGCTTGATATCACCTACACCAGTGGTTCTCAACCTGTGGGTCCCCAGATGTTCGTGGACTTCAGCTCCCAGAAGCCCTGAGCATTGGCCATAGTGGCTGGGGCTTCTGGGAGCTGAAGTCCACGAACATCTGGGGACCCACAGGTTGAGAACCACTGATCTACACAAATAGTAATTATACAGGCAATTTTCACAAAGTAAACTGTAAGTATAGGAGCTCAATTTAGATTGGGAAATTGGTGGATGTGTGTATAAAACTGTAGAAATTAACTCTATGCCCTCTCATTACAGTTCTCATCCAGATTAGGCTTCATGAAACCCTCCTGCAACATTTTTACACACAGGTAAATACCTCTCCTGCTCTGCTCACACACAGATGCAGCAAGTGATACTTACAATAAAATAAATGCAATTCAAACAGAAAATGAATAAAATAATACAAATGAAAACATATTCATTAATGCACCAATATATATGTAAATACATCACCCAACAGCTTACAGCATCTTCTGCAGCAATTGAGATCAGTTGCTAAGGGCCTGCCGAATTGAAAAAGATATTTGCCAGCCAGCAAAGAGAACCAAAAAGGACCCAGTCTAGCTCAGTGACGCATTTAAGTCTTTTACTCCAAGTCTCAAGTCAAGTCTCAAGCCTTGAAGCCAACTTTATACCCCAACTAAAATTCCAGAATTATTGGACAGAGTCAAATAATGTCAGTTTTAACAATTTAAGCACAGTCGGCCCTCCATATTTGCAATTTTGCCATCACAACCTTGGGCATGGGGAATAGGATTCTTCTTACCCCCCATTACTGAAGCTTCAAACGCTTTAGAAGGAAATATCCTTCCTCCTTAAGCCCGTTGCTTAACACATTTGCTGTTCCCCTCTGAGAAATGCACCCTACACTCTGGGGGCAAGTCTAGTCTTTTGCTCTTAGGAAACATTTTAGAAGGCTCCTCTGACATGCAGCAGGGACAGGCTGCTGAACAGACCTCAACCCTGCCTCAAGCCCATTGCCTAACCCATTTGCTGTTCTTCCTTGAGAAATGCACCCACCCTTTGGGCTTGAGATAGATTGCCATGTGACCAGTAGGCAAAAAGAGATGGAGACATTGTTCCAAGTTGTAAGGTTTCTAGATGAACGTGTTATGTTACTGAACCAAGGAAAGCAAGTCAGACACTAAATATATACAAGTCTCAAATCGAATCAAGTCAGTGCCTCATTTATTGCTGAGTTGAGTCCAAGTCAAGTCACTGAAGAGACTTAAGTCCAACTTGAGTCCGAGTCTATCGACTACATCACTGGTCTAGCCTCTCTTGGTACAGAAGTCCAGGAGCAGAAACTGGCAAAACCTTCTTTTGCATCCCGAGCAGATGTGCCTCATCTAACAGGAAAGGACCACCACTACTCATCGTAAGATTTCAAAGCCTGGAGAAGGGTAATGAGGGAATATGATTCTTCTGATGGCCTGGATCCAAATCACATAGGGTTATTATAGGTCAAAACCAGAACTCTGAATTGTGATCAGTAGCCAGTAAAGCTACTACAAAGAGAGAGAGTCCTATGCTTCCTGTACGTACCCTCAGTCAATCAAGCATACTTTAACTTTTATTAGCCATTTTGAAATGCTGCTCTGGGGGAAAAAAAACTGGACGAATACTGATGATGGAAGAGGAGGAGGATAGATAACCTTGGACTACAGAGAAAAACATGTCTTCTGGTCCAAGGCAGTGTAATTCTGAATTCTGGACATTACAATCCTTTTTGGATCTGTGTGTCAAGAGGCTTTGTCCTGTGTTCTCCAACCATCTGCCACTTTCCTCATCATCCGTGGCTCGGTCCCATTCAGTCCCTGTTGGACTGACACTTGGATAGCCATATAGTTCTTAGGCTCACAAACAAAACTGTTCCATGGGACCCAGGCAGTAATGTAAAGAATTCTTATTCTCAATGTGAAAGTGTGTCTCAGCTCCCCACTGAGAAAAACCAACATCTGCATCATCATCATCATCTAGCATTTTCAGACATCTTCAAAAAATGCTTGCATAGGGGATGTTGGGGTTCACCTGCAATGCCAGGGTCTCCTTACAATTTGGGAGAATTATAGCTTAAAGGAGGCTGTGAGAGAAGAGTAACAGCAGGATATTTCATTGACATATACCAGTACTAACTGTAAGAGAGGATTCCAGTTAAAGTTAAACATATTATTTTATTTGAATTAACACAAGAAGAATCAGACACTCTTAAGAACCATATAAGGCTCTCAGAAAGTTAGGCAGAAATGTTGGATAATGAGAGACTGGGTGAAATGGGTGATAGTCACTAGTTCTGAAGAAGGGGTCATAGCACAGGGAGATAGCGTCTGAGGGCAGCACAGAGGAATGGCAGTCTGGGGCACTACACTATGTACTGCAACTAGCTGGTGTCAAAACTAGGGTTTTATACAGTATTTCACACCATGAAGGGATGCATTGACAAAGCTTAATGGCTTTCCCACAGGACTGATAAAGGGGTCCAGAATGGGCTGATTGCTTAACTGTGGAGTGACAAAACATTGATGGGATCATGACAGTCTCTTAATGTTCTATCAGATAAGGTGTATAGGGAAGATATTCATAGGGTAAGCTTGAGAAATGCTCTCTGCTCACCACCCTGGGCAGTTTGCCCTTCACTGTATTAAAAAATGCCAAGAACCTGAAGCAGTAAAGGGATTAGCGCAAACCTATCAGCACTGGGTTTTTTCTGCATAATCCTATCTGACCTTTCATGACCCTGAGCAAATCTCTGGCCAGCATAATCCCAATTGTGTTAATAAGTCTGATTTATGAAAACTGCTTGGGGGTGGTGGTGGTAGGGTATGGTAATAATGAGTTCTTATTGCTCACAATGATAAAAGCAAAAATTAATATCCTTAGTCCAGAGGCCCCACTTGCCATCAACAGACGCTCTCAAAAGTTCAATCTGCTGGATACTTCATCATTGGTATCTAAAAATCATATAACTCAATAGCCATTTCATACTCCATCCATCCACTCCTGATGCCCCATAGTGGCTGATGTATGTCAGCCATTCTTCTTAGTTCCCATCAAGAAGCACCAAAGTTGACAGCCATTGTGAAAAGTGTAGGGTTGTGAAGTCAGCCCAGAGGCAAAGCCTGTATTGCCAATAGCTGACAGCAGTCATGTTGATCTCTACCTTCCAGCCTTTACTTTCCATGAAAAGAAGTCATCTGATGAGTGCATTTGGGTAAGAATTAAGGCAGCGAGAAACAATAGGGATATTCTGGTGGGGGTTTACTACAGACCTCCAACCCAGGCTGAGGACTTTGATGACGCCTTCCTCAACCAAATGACTGCACATTCAAGGAGGAGAGACACAGTAATAATAGGAGATTTCAATTACCCGGATATATGCCGGCAGTCAAACTCTGCCAAGACAGCAAGTTTCTTCCTTGTCTTGCAGACAACTTCATGGTCCAGAAGGTGGAAGAGGCCACAAGGGGATCAAATATTCTAGATCTGATCCTGACCAACAGGGATGACCTTGTTAATGAGGTAGAAGTGGTTGGATCTTTAGGGGGGAGTGACCATGCCCTATTGGAATTTGGCATTCAGTGGGAAGGAGAAGATAAGTGTAGCCAGACACTTATCTTAGATTTTAAAAAAGCGGACTTCTGTAAACTTAGGGAGCTGCTGGCTGGAATTCCGTGGTCAAGAATAGTGAAAGGGAAAGGAGTTCAGGAGGCATGGGAGTTCCTTAAAAAGGAGATACTGAAGGCACAGTCTAAAACTGTGCCAATAAGGAGGAAAAATGGAAGGCATCTGAAGAAACCAGAATGGTTGACTGAAGATCTCTCAGCTGAGCTAAGTGTTAAGAGAAACATGTATAGGAAATAGAAGAAGGGGGAAACCACCAAAGAAGAATTTAAGCAAGTGGCCCGGAGATGTAGGGAGGAGGTCAGAAAGGCTAAAGCACAGAACAAACTTAGGCTGGCCACAGACTTTAAAAACAATAAAAAGGGCTTTTTTAAATACGTCCGCAGCAAAAGCAAAAAGAAGGAGACGGTAGGGTCACTGCGCAAGGAAGATGTTGAATTACTCACAGGGAGAAGAGAAAAGGCAGAACTACTTAACACCTTCTTTGCCTCAGTTTTTCCCCAAAAGAATACAAGCACTCAACCTGGTGGGTGGGGAGCAGGTGAGGAAGCAGGGGAAATGAGGCACGTAATAGGTAGAGAGGTGGTACAGGAATACCTGTCCACACTGGATGAATTCAAGTCTCCAGGCCAGATGAATTGCATCCTAGGATATTAAAAGAGCTGGCAGAGGTCATTTCGGAACCACTTGCTATAATCTTTGAGAAATCTTGGAGGACAGGAGAAGTTCCAGCAGACTGGAAGAGAGCAAATGTTGTCCCCATCTTCAAGAAGGGGAAAAAGAGGACCCAAATAATTATCGCCCAGTCAGTCTGACATCAGTACCCAGAAAGATCCTGGAGCAGATCATTAAGCAGTCAGTTGCTAATCACTTAGAAAGCAATGCGATAATCACGAGAAGTCGGCATGGATTTCTCAAAAATAAAACATGTCAGACTAATCTTATCTCTTTTTATGATAGAGTTACTAGCTTGATAGATGAAGGGAATGCTGTGGATGTAGCATATCTCGATTTCAGTAAGGTCTTTGACAACATTCCCTATGACATTCTTGCAAAGAAGCTAGTAAGATGTAGGCTGGACAGGGCTACTGTCAGGTGGATTTGTAACTGGTTGACTGACCATACCCAAAGGGTGGTCACGAATGGCAGATTCTCATCTCGGAGAGAAGTGACTAACGGGGTGCCACAAGGTTCTGTCCTGGGCCCAGTGCTGTTCAATATTTTTATCAACGACTTGGATGAAGGAATAGAGGGCATGCTCATCAAATTTGCAGATGACACCAAATTGGGAGGGGTTGCCAGAGGACAGGATCAAAATTCAAAATGACCTGGACAGATTGGAGAGCTGGGCCAAGGTTAACAAAATGAAATTCAACAGAGAGAAGTGTAAGGTCCTACACTTAGGTAGAAAAAATGGAATACAGAAATATAGGATGGGGGACACGTGGCTGGATAGCAGTACGAGTGAAAGGGATCTAGTAGTCTTCATAGACCACAAGCTGCACATGAGTCAGCAGTGTGATGCGGCAGCCAAGAAAGCCAATGCAATTCTCGGATGCATCAATAGGAGTATAGTGTATAGAGGGAGGTACTGGTACCACTCTACTCTGCTTTGGTTAGACCTCATCTTGAATACTGTGTCCAGTTCTGGGCATCCCAATTCAAGAAGGACATGGTCAAGCTGGAACAAGTCCAGAGGAGGGCGACCAAAATGGTGAGAGGCCTGGAAGCCATGCCCTATGAGGATAGACTTAGAGAGCTGGGGATGTTTAGTCTGCAGAAGAGAAGGTTAAGAGGGGACATGATAGCCATGTTTAAATATTTGAAGGGATGCCATGTAGAGGAAGGAGAGGCCTTGTTTTCTGCTGCTCCAGAGACCAGGACAAGGAGCAATGGATTCATGCTGCAGGAAAGGAGATTCCACCTCAACCTCAGGAAGAACTTCCTGATAGTCAGGGCTGTCCAGCAGTGGAATATGCTGCCTCGGAGCATCGTGGAGTCTCCTTCTTTGGAGGTTTTTAAGCAGAGGCTGGATGGCCATCTGTTGGGAGTGCTTTGAGGGTGTTCCTGCATGGCAGGGGGTTGGACTGGATGGCCCGTGTGGTCTCTTCCAACTCTACATTTCTATGATTCTATGATTCCATGATTCTAACTGACATTGGCTAGGAGAGGAGAAGATTACCTAGGAAGCCAAGTGCTAGGCAGAACACTGTGGGGAAAATGACACTGGACACAACTGAGATCTCTACAGTCATCTTTGGCCAGTGGATAAAGTGTCTACCCTAATGTGTGGCATTAAGAGTATGTAAGCAGCAGAATGCTAATAGGCCCTTTAAGTCTATATCACATGGCTACTGGCAGCCAGAAGATCCCAAATCCTACTTTCAGGAATTTGTTTCATTCATGGGCAGTCAGTAAAAGAGGTTGGCAGCTTTGCCTGTTGCATGCAAGCAAATCATACCTCTGTGAAGGGACTGTGTATTTCAGTCACGAGGTAGAAAGATGCATGGAAATATGGTAACACTCAAAGAAAAGATACCCTATTCTTGAAGGTCTGGGTTTTCATTTTCCATCCACAGTGGAGAAATGATTTCTGCCCATGTTGCTGTAGAGCGAATACTTGATTAAACCTTAAGACATAAGGTCTTGCTGTTGTTGTTGTTGTTGTTATTGTTGTTGTGTGCGGCTTCAGGCTGTTTCCAACTTATGGTGACCCTAAGGTGAACCTATCATGGGGTTTTCTGGGCTGAGAGTGTGTGTTGTGTGTTGTGCCCAAGGTCACCCAGCGGGTTTCCATGGCTGAGCGGAGAATTAAACCCTGGTCTCCAGGGTTGTAGCCCAACACTCAAACCACTGTGCCACACTCAAGCTGGCTGTCATGTTTCTTCTCAGTTTGTCTAGTTACATTTATGCATTACTTTGCATTACCCATGGAATACCATCTATAGTTGAGCAAACAGAAAGCCTGAGAGACAGAGTGTAATATGGTTTGAGATATGCATGGAGCCCTATATAGTCTTGTTACTTCTATTGCTCTAATAGCAATAAGGAAGCAAGGTCACAAAGAGAATGCTTGTCTGGAACTCTGGAGAATGTTTGTTTCCAACAGAAATGAAAGTGAAGTGGCAGGGTGATAATGAAGGTGGAGCTCAGAATTAACAAATTATAAATAGTGTAAGTCACCTGTGGTGAATTCTACTGGCCAGGTGGGAATAACAAGGCTGTTGTGAAATTTTAAAAGTGAGAACAGTGCGTTATTTGTGTTAAGAATAATTTTTTCCAATTATTCCACTAGTTTATTCCAGTAGGTCGCAGCCCCCAGAAGCATTGCCCCTGATAGGGAGACTCCTCTGTCAAGCTAGTGAACTCCCTGATATACAGGGAGTCTGAAAACTCTGTTAAGCCAGAATTGGGAAAAGCAAAGTGTCCATTTGGGAACAGAGTGGCCACCGTGGGTCCTGAGGCTGTGGGAGAATTGTGCACTTTGGTAGAGCAAGGGGGTGAGGGGTTCACCCCCTATATGGGCATTACATTCTCTGCGTCTAGATCTCTTCTAAAGCATATAGAGCAATTTGCTTCATTTTTGCTTATAGAATACACAAAGCCCTTTGTCTACAGCAGCAGTAACATTCCTATAGCTTTATAGCCTTCTTGTGTTGTATTGAAACTGACAGTAAACTTTTTCTGGATTCCTATCAGAGCTACGTATGAACTAAGTTTAAACACTCAATCTCTTCTTTCTTTTCTTTTTTATTTGCTCTTGTTGATCTGGGATTCAATCATTCTAACTTTTGTACAGTTGGATTTGTATGTGGATGGTGAACTCTTTTTTTTCTCTTAGATTTTTAAAGGACTGATTGCCTTTCTTCCGATGCTTGATTGTGCTGTTTTGCTATTAATTCAACTCTCTTGTGTCAAGGATTTGGATTATATTTCTATTTGATTCATACTAATAGTGGAATAAGACTCTGTTTTTACTATTAAGACAATCCTGCTGGATATTATAAAGATGGAATTTGTAAAATTATTTATCCAGTCTGACTGATCCACAGTGCTGTACCAATTTTTACATCTCTGGGAAAGTTTACATAAAAACTTCTCTTACGTAATGTTTTGAGAACATAGCCTTCTTGTTTAACAATATAGGAAACACTGCATATATCTTGGGCCATTTCTACACGGGGGTAAAATCCCACGGTGCAACAACTGGACACAGAGGTCATCTTCACTGTGGGGTGCGCTAGGGCGGACAAAAAAGGGAGGTTCTAAACCTCACACCGCCATCGCGCGGCCACGTGGGTGGCGCTCCGTGTTTTATAAAAACCACCTTTCAAGTGGTTTTTATAAAACCTCTTGCGCACTATTCCGTCACAGCGCCCTGTGCAGAACTGCAGGGACATGGTAGCGCATCCCTGCAGAGCTGCCCAGGGGCGGGCTTCCGGCTGGCGCGCTGCCTCGATTGGCGGAGCGCCGCTGGAAGCTGCTGGCCGCCATTTTGGGCGCCGCCGGGCGCCACCGAGTGCCGCCGAATGCTGCCACTGTGCAGAGCGGCAAATTCATGCTGCTCCCCGTGGGGACGGAGCCTCCCGCTTCACTGTAAGCTCCGTCCCCGCATGCACCGCCCCAATTCCCCGCGTGTCCACCACCACCACCACCCCGGTGTGGAAAGGGCCTTGGCTTCAATTGTGGATTGAGACACTCAAATTAAAAATGACCCAGGAAGGTCTGAGGATGTACTGGAATACTTTTTACATTTCTTGGCTGAATTTAGACAAGCTAAAGTATTTACAGAGGAAAAAAAATTGAAGTGCTGACAGAACCACTGTCACAATTCTCATAAAAGCTTGAAGATACACTTGAGAAAGATAAGGATTTTAAAATACAACAAATAACTGAAATGATATACAGGCAATTGAGGGAAAAGAAGATTCACAGAATCATAGAGTTGGAAGAGACCACAGGGGCCATCCAGTCCAACCCCCTGCTATGCAGGAACACACATCAAAGTATTCCGAACAGATGGCCATCCAGCCTCTGCTTAAAAACCTCCAAAGATTCAACAAAACCTTTGCAAGACCTGACCTGTGATTTGGAAAATATATTTATACAAAATGATATAAACTTTTAGCATGTGAGGAAGAAAGTTAACAAGGCTGATTTTGGAAAAATGAAGAATATAAGGAATGTCACAACCCAATCTGCAACTGTGAAGCTGAATGATAACCTGGACTGTGATCTTACCTCATTTCGGAGAATGCACAACAATCAGCTTGGGAGCTTACAAGAAGTCCTTTCTGAGATAAAAGAGAATAACAACTAATTGATGGGCTTACTGAAGGATATATTTCCATGGAAAAAATCTTTGTCTTAGATGGGATCGACTTGAAGAATTGATTTTCATATGTAAAGATGAAAGATAGAGATTATGCAAGGTTGCTTTGATCATATTTAAGGAACACTTAAGTATGACCCAGTTTTTGGGGGAAAAAACAAAAGAAAGAAAAAGAGGAAAGTGTTGGATGAAGAAACAGTTTGCAATTTATGGTTTACGAAAACGGTTTATGATTGTAAGTTATTAGTGGGAAAAATTATGAAGGGACTGAAGATCTTTGATGATGATAAAGATAGCATTTTCCTCTTTTTTCTTAAAGTGTTAATTCTAAACTTGTTATTTTTACTATCACAAGAGTAATTGGAAAATAGCTTCACTTTGTTGCTTTAAAAACTTACTATTTAGAAAAATAGTATTTTAAGAATTATTAATTTGAATATAGAACAGAATAAGAATAAGGTACTAATGACTAAAATTGTTAAATTATTAAGTTTTTAAAAATGATATTCAATAAGTAAGGAATTATTCATAATTTACATAGAATTATTAACTATTAATTAATAATTAAGAACTGTTATCTGTTAAATAATTTTTAAGTTTAGCTCTACTATGAAAATAAATAATAGGCAACAAGTATTGACCTTAATTCTATTTTAGGATCTAATAGCTAGTTGCTACTGCTATTCACTGTTTGTAATGGGGCAGGAACCAATTTTTACTCATGTGTAGCACTGTAGTTGCTTTGTGTTGGGGAAATTCCAGCATTCTCTCTCTCCCCCATCTTGTTGTTAGAACAAGTGTGCAATACCCAGATAGGGCTCCCTTTGCCTTTTCTGTCTTTTATTGCATGATCATAAATACCTTTGGTTCTCAGGTGATCAGATCATGTGACCCAGGACTGTGCTTGGGTCATCGGTCTTATAAAAGTTAAGGCCCCTCCTTGCTTTTCTCTCTCTGATCTCTCTTTGTTCTCATGGCTGCCCTTCTCTGAACTCTTCGCATGCTTCGAGTCCCATCGAGAAGGATGGTGAGTTAAGACTGAAATCTCCTATTCACTAGTTAGACAGGTAGCAGGCTCTCAATACAGATGTAAATGAAGAAGCCATTAGTAAAGTTTTTAAAGTCTTTTATCCAAAGCTACCTGTGTTTGTGTTTATTACATCAGCCAGTCTGAAGCCACAAGTCATTAGACAAGCTTTTAAACGTTTCTCTGTGTAACTCTGCTAAATGAAGGCTGAATCCTAACAGTTTTAGTCTCATTTCCTACACTTTGTAATTTAGTTTAGTTTGATATTTGTAGTTTTGGTTTTTTTCTTTGATAGCGTATTGTTATGTTGTTTATTTCTACAGTTTATTTTCTTTTGTAATTACATTTTTTGTAGTGTTTAAAAAGAAGAAAAATGTTTGTACTCTGAACCATTCTCTGTCCTGTCCTCTTGCATTTGAACCTGGCCCTGTAAGTTCTTTCAGGGGAGTTTGTCTGCTGACATTTCCCAGCTCTTGAGAGTTGTTATTAGGGATTTCCTGATTGGGATAACAGTGTGTTGTCTGGCAGGAGGAGGCAGTATACTGACAATATTTTGCAGCTGCAGCCACCACCACTAACAAGTGTCAGGTGCAAAAGTGTGGGTGAATATGGGGTGGCACATATATTTTCTTTGCAGTTCCATTCATGGCTAGCAGCAACAGCCCTGGCAAATCACAATGTGCTATAATTCTCCTTGGAGCGGGCCCAGCCAATGAAGGCTTCTCTTGTATATTTGTCTACATTATAGAGAGCTGCACAATTTGGTGTCTATCAGGCTTACTCAGTGCTCAATGTTCATCATGATACATACATGAAGTACAGAAATATTGTTTGGTCTTCCTGTGCCTATTTGACAGGGATGGGGGTATGCGACTCAGGGCAGGAGTGGCTGCGAATGTTATTTTGTAGGGAAAATGTCCAAATTGAAGTGGAATTTTTGTGGATTTTGTAGAAAGAAAAGATTGATCATACATGACAGAACAGACTATGAATAAATGTAAAACTGCTGGAGACTGGGAACAGACTGATCTTTGGGTCCAAAAAAGAAGGTACTTTGTCCTGTACCCATGGTTGCATACGGAAGGGTTTGGATCACAAACAGAAGTTATGTGATCCAAACAGGGCATGGTACAACAAAAATGGAGCCCTCCCCACATATTCAGTAAGATGGTGGGTATGAGATTTGCAAGACTACTGAGAGGGTGGTTTCAGTGCAAGTTGTCCCCACTCCCTAAAAATTATAAAAACTATAGCTCCCAATTCAGTGAGGACTTTTTTTCAAAAAAAAAACCAAAAAAAAAACCTACCTATCTAAGACCTCACTCCTGCAGGTAAAATCACTGAATTAACCTAGTCCAGGAATTACTGGCTGAAGTCTTTGGATGCAAATATCTCATTCTGCTTTGCTGCAATATGGGAAGCATAGTGCACTGAACTCAGATTCCCAAGAGAATTGCTGTACATTTGCTCTCTGTTTTTGAGGATGCTGGTTTTTTTAAAACATTATTTTAAAATATTTTTTAAATAAGAGGAACAGCACGATAGCACAGCTCCACTGTCATGCTATTAATGATTAATGCCCAGAAAAACCACAGGGTTTAAGAAGAATTTTAAGAGTAAATATTCAAAATGTAAAGGATAATATACAAAAGTAGAAAGCAAACATGGGGCATTTCTACACTGCACTGTTATAGTGTTATTTTAACATCCTATGGAATTCTGGGTGTTGCTGTTTACTGAGGCCAAAAATACCCCTCCCTAAACCACAATTCCTAAGATTCCATAGAATGTTGAAAGTGAAATAAAAGCACTATAACAGTGTAGTGTGGAAATGGCCATGGAAACTAACACCACTGAAGTGCAGGTTTAGTGATGGTACAAAAGTGTGTGTTGCAATTCCATTATCTTTCCAAGTATGGGAGAAGTGGTTTTCAAGTTACTAAAATCTGAAACAACTAATTAGTGTGATATGCACCACAGTATGACTTGACCAAAGATATCCTGTGAGTTTCTATAGGTACATTGGGATTCAAATTGACGTTCTCACTCATCACTCAAACCCCCACACTATGCTGGGTCTCAAAATATATACATTGTCCCATTTTTTAAAAGCTAAGAACTGCATCAGAAAATTAAGAGTAGTATGTTTTCTGAATTACACCTTCAGTTGACCTTCCACTTTTGTGGGGGTTTAGGGGAGCAAGACCTCTGTGAAGGTGGAAAAACCGTGACTATAAAATTACACACCTCAGAGAACCCTTTCTAGGAATTGTTGGTTGTCAAGTGCAAATCTATGGTCAATGTCTGGTGGAGGTCGACCACAGAACTGTCTTGGTATAGGACCAAACTAGTCTTGGAGGATTTAAGAGATGCCTAGACAATACATATTAATCAAATCCATGAAAGGGAAACAAGTTAATGTAGTGGGCCAACTATATAGTAACTGGGGTTAATCATCTACAGAGTGCCAACAAAACAATGCACCATCCCCACCCAAAAATTAGTCCCACCTAGTTCAGTGAAGGTTACTCCCAAGTCTGTAGGTACAGAATTGAAGCTACAATTCAAACTGATATATTTGTATTTTGGCTAGCTCACCATAAACTGCTGCATCTAGTTATTTTACAGTTTTTACTGTACATATAGGTATGCAAGTTTATGTAGACAACAACGTGTTTTACTACATTATCAAATGCATAATTATTAAATGGATAAGCTGCACCATTTTATTTTTAAATTGCAAACTCCTCAAACAAATAAAAAAAAACCCTGTAGTTTGCAAATCTTTGAAATTTAGGAAGAAAAAGAAGGAAGAGCAAGGAGCATTTGAGAAAATGGGAAATACACAGCATGGAGCTTCCAGATGGGAGAAAACAATGAGGATTTTCAAAACAGAAAATTAGACAATGTTATCAGTGGGATTGGGTTTTGTGTCTCCCTCCCCACCACCATCTACCCAGAAATACTGAAATTAATAGTGTGAAGAGATCACTTTCATAAGATATCCCAATTATGAATAACAGACGCCAGCAAACATTTGAACACTGCAACTTGTGGGAAGGAGGATATGACAAGATGTCAGGTCATTATGCGTTCTGTAGTAGAGAAAACAGTAGTGGGATGTCTGAAGAGTGAAGAAAAATATCATCATTCAAGTATGGTGGGAATGGTTTGAAGTCACATTCACTAGTTTGAGAATAAAGAGTATGTATTCAAACTTCCATTTTTAGCTTATTTTCGTAAGCAGAGCAATCACTCTTTATTACTGGTTTAAATAATTCTGATTCACCACCCCACCCTTTTTCCCCTAGCAAGTGCTGTGATTGGAGAATGTTGGTGATACTTTTCCCCAGAGTGCAAGTTAGATTTGTCATTCAGTGAAGTCCAATTCCCTTTCTTTCCCTCTCCCTCAGTTCACCAGTGTTTTTCTGTATGTCAGTGCAGCTGGAGACATACAGAACAGCTCCCCCTTTCTCTTCAGATTGGTTTAGTTCAGTCCAATCCTTTGTCTGAAACGGCTCCACCTAGACTAAAGGGAAGGAGTGCCCTCACCTGGATTTGGCTTCAACTCTCAATGGCTACACAGTGTTGTCACACTGTCAACTCTAAGTGACAGCAAACAGCATGAAGATAATAAGGCGGGTATCTTGTAACCTAGCAGATGACCCATAATGAGAGGGATGCAGTAGAGGCTTCTTACATCTTCTAAAGTGCTTCTTCCAAATCCCCATCTTTGAGCTTTGCTTGTTTTAGAACAGGGCTAGGGTCCCTGTAGCCTCCAGATGCTGTTTAACATTTAGAGATAGACAGCTATGATGTTGGTTCATCAACATCTAGAAAGCTACAGTTCTCCCATCCCTTCTTTGAAGCCTTGGGCTCAGTCTCTGAATCATGATACAGGTAACATTTTAAATATGCTGTACTTCAACTGCATACACAAACTTTGCTCTGAATTTAAATTTATCATGATAACTGCCCCAGTCCAGTTAAAATATCACTGCTAACACAATGTTGCACTAACACAAATTTCAAACATGAAATGAAATTTAAGCCTATAACAAAGATTTATAGGCTTGCCACATTTTATAGAGTACAAACTACAGCATGTCACTTAGTGTACCATTTTCAGACTATATTCCTTGAGCAAAGACAATCAGCCCAGCTTATAGAATGCCACTCAGTTGCGGCTAAAGCAAAATGAATTTGGCATATTCTTCTCTCAGAAGTAAACAAAAACAGAAACATCTTATTTCATTGGACTTCTGATAATAAGTGGGTGGATTCACTGCCAGTTCTACTTGGACCTGAAAAAAAACAACCAAAAACAGCAAGTGGATGCTGCTAAACACTAGAACTAGGCTGAATGTTCTCAAAAAAAAAAAAAAAAATCCTTTTAAAGCTTTCATGGAGAAGGTGAGCTGAGGAAATATTTCACAAAATCACACAACTTGCATTCATCACTTTCCCTGCTGTTCCACTGCTCCTGGTTGTCATGTCTCAGACAGACCAGGCAGAGCTAATAATACTTAGCAGACTGTAGGAGCAGGACTTTACTCACAGCAAGGAGTATGAGAGGAAACATCAGTCCAAAGCAAATCCAAATCCAAATTCAAAGCCAAAAGTCCAAGAATCCAAGATATC
Source organism: Iguana delicatissima (assembly GCA_948472985.1). Taxonomy (NCBI): domain Eukaryota; kingdom Metazoa; phylum Chordata; class Lepidosauria; order Squamata; family Iguanidae; genus Iguana; species Iguana delicatissima. The sequence continues at coordinate 124,196 of CAOKZL010002224.1, read as the reverse complement.
CAAATCTAAAGGAGCCAACCAGAATCGTGGTCACACAGCAGGCAAAGGTCCAACAGGAGATTTGTTTGAGAGAGGAACTAGCAGCCATCAGCTCTCTATATAACTGCAGTCCCAGTCCCTGGACTAGCAGAGGAAAGGTCAATGGACATTTCATGTGGGTGTTCAGCCCAGAGGTTTTGAGGGGGAGGTCCAGATGTTTGTTTCAGTGCCTACATAAGGCTACTATGACTGGTGAGGCAGCTGCTGCAGTCACCTGCAACAGCTGTGGTATGTTTATGTTCTTGCTGGAGGATGTGGGTAGGTGTATCTACCCATACCCTGGAAGGAAGCGCAGGTTTGGTTGTCCTGTTGGAAGAGAAGGTCCATCAGCTTGAGGTCCGTGTATCTACGCTTCAGCCTCCAGCTGTGTCTCTCAATCCAGGCACGAGGTCTTCCAGGGCTGCCACTTAGCCAATTTGACCATCTGCATTGTCATCTCAACCTCCTCAGCCAGGAGCACTCACACTCTGAGGATGTCTGGCAGATCCCAGATGTCCAGCCCCAAAAAACTTGGATTTTATCCACATCGAACTAGTTGCTCACACTCTCAACCAATCACTGAAATTCTCTTCCATAGCCTGCCACTGACTGTGAAGGTTGTTTTAAAGCTAACAACTCTGCATGCACATTTTCTTGCCTTGAATGGGTCTTCAAAACATGCCCATGGGCTTGCTATGAAAGCAGGAAAATTGGCAAGTTCCAGGGCACCCAAGTCATGATGACTCACCTACCACTCTTCCACTTGCTACCAAATGGCTCATGATATGGCATACCTTGGCCCCTTCTGACTGAAGCAGAGCTCTCAGCTAACAGGCATTAAGGCCAACAGGCATTTTGCATAAGAGTTTAGCAGAGGAATTTTGAGGGTGAATTTGGGGAGTTCTGTTTCAGTGCCTACTTAGGACTACCGAACATGGATGGTGAGGGAGCTACAGTAGCCAGCAGCAACAGCTGTGGTATATTTGTGTTCTTGCTGGAGGATATGAGTAGCTACACCTGCAGAAAGTGTAAACTGGTTGTTCTGTTGGAGGAGAAAGTCCAGAAGTTCGAATCCTGTATATTCACTCTTCAGCAAATTAGGGAGCATGATTTCCTTAGACAGAGCAGAGCAGACTGTACTGGAAGTGGAACACACAGGGAATGTCTCTGAAGAGAGGGTCAGTCCCCAAACACAAGAGGTAGACATTTGGAGGAATGTGACACAAAAAGTAGAAAGTCCAGGGATCATTCTGTGTGTTTGGAGCTACAAAATCTATTCAAAGCTGTCTCCCTTACCAGTAATGATGAGGAGAAGCAACAACAGTAACAGTGTTAGTCCTCGAAGAATGTTCAAGTGACCTTGGAAGATTCAGCACATGGACTGACCCCTGCTAATCACCAGAGAAGACATGTAGTGGTAAGGAATACCCTGCTGGGGGGAGCAGATTTAATGGTTTGCAGGCCTGACAGGATGTCTCAAGCTGTCTCCCTGGTGTAAAAAACTATGATTTTATGATTATGGCTGAGAAGACTCATCAAGACCACTGATTGTTCCCTTTTTGTTCTGGTCCATGTGGGAACTAATGAAATTGCAAGACATAACCTTCAGGATATCACAAGAGATTTCAAGGCTCTGGGTCGGAAGCTGAAGGCACATGGTGCACAGGTTGTCATTTTGTCTCTCCTCCCAGTTGAAAGTGCCAGTAATTGTTTGGCTTATTGGACCGTGGACTGCGGTTTCATGAAGATGGGTTTCTGCCAAGTGAAGAGCTCCACCCCATACAGCTGGCAGGAACATTTTTGCTAAGAGTTTCACAAACCCCATCAGCTTTAAACTGAAATTTCTGAGGAGGGAGACAGTATTCTTAAGGGCAGGAGCTCATGAAATGCTGGAGATAATACCCTGAATGTAATAGGGAGAAGTGAAGAAGAGCACAAGAACCAATCAGTGGGGGGGGGGGACTTAAATAAGCAGCTGGGGGAATGAGCCATTATAGAATCATAGAATCATAGAATCATAGAAATGTAGAAATGTAGAGTTGGAAGAGACCACAAGGGCCATCCAGTCCAACCCCCTGCCATGCAGGAAAACCCTCAAAGCACTCCCGACAAGTGGCCATCCAGCCTCCGCTTAAAAACCTCCAAAGAAGGAGACTCCACCACACTCTGTGGCAGCACATTCCACTGCCGGACAGCCCTGACTGTCAGGAAATTATCTTAGATGTCTATACACAAATGCACAGACCATGGGAAATAAATGCAATGAACTTTACACATCAAAGCAAGTATGACAGAATAGCCTTCACTGAAACTTGGTGGTCTGGCACCAGATTCGGTCAGTACTTACCAAAGGCAGTAAAGTTGTCCAGTTGGAGGCTCTGCTGTCTCAATAACACTGTGACCCATTTGGCAGTGCTACCAGAAAGCAAGTTGATAACAAACCCCACTCTTTGTTGTCTGTTGGAAAATCCTATGCTCACAGGTCTGGAAACAGGGTACACTGCCTCCCAAAAGCTGGAAGGTTTGCTAGAGTTCCATCAAACTTATCAGGGCAGGCTAGGGGCACTTTGGGTGGAGGATTACTGGGACTGGGGCTGCAATCTGCAGCTGAGTGGTTAAGTCTGTAACTTGCTGAGCCAACTGGCTTCTTTCACCAAATAGCTGTTCATAGCCTGCAGCAGGCTCCATAGTAGTGGGCAGCCATATGGGTTGGTTCCAGGCAAGCAGGGTTTAAAAGGGCCAGAAACAAACTGTCGCTTCAGTGCCAGCTGTTCATTGCCCGGCATAGAGTGCTGGGCTATCAGGAGGCTGTTTACATTCAATAACACTTGCTTGTTCACGGTGGAATAGAGATGTAGTCAAGAATCAGTCCAAAGGTACAGGAATCAAATGGGCAACACGGTCAGACAGTCTGAAGTTAGAAAACCCAGGCAGGTAACAAGGAAGAGGGAATCTAGAAAACACAAGACAAAGGCCAGTTGTCCATCATCAAGCCACTGCCCTCTGCCTTCATTAAGAAGACTGGAGCCAGCTGGCTATCAACCCAGCTTGGTTAGTGCCTGGTGCGCTTGCATCTGCCTGTCCTCCTTCAAGGCTGCTGTTCACCTGTGGAAACTGAGTCGTGACCCCTGACAAAAGGGTGCTCACCAATTACTCTTCTTCATACCGGAGAGAAGTGACTAATGGGGTGCCACAGGGTTTTGTCCGGGTCCACTGCTATTCAACATCTTTATCAGTGATGTGGATGATGAAACAGAGGAAATGCTTATCAAATTTTCAGATGACATCAAATTAAGAAGGAGTAGCTAATACCTCTGAGGACAAGATCAGAATTCAAAATGATTTTAACAGATTAGAGAGCTGGGCCTGATCTAACAAAATGACAAGGAGAAATGTAAGGTATTACATTTGGACAGAAAAAATGAAATGAACCTGTATAGGATGGGTAAGAGCTGGTTTGACCACAATACATGTGAAAGTGTCCTGGGAGTCTTATTAGATCATAAGCTGAACATGACTAAACAGTGTGATGTGGCAACTAAAAAAGCGATTCTGGGCTGCATTAATAGGAGTAGAGTTTCTAGGCTGAAGGAAGTAACAATACTACTCTGTTCTGCTTTGGTCAGACTTTACCTGGAATAGTATGTCTGGTTCCGGGCACAAATCAAGAGGGACACTGACAAACTGGAAGGCAACCAAAACTGATAAAAGGCCTGGAAACCATGCCCTCTGAGGAGTGGCTTAGGGAGCTGGGTATGTTTAGCCTGGAGGAGAGAAGGTGACATGATAGCCAAGTTTAAATAATTGAAAGAATGTCATACGGAAGATAAAGCAAGTTTGTTTTCTTTTTTTCCAGAGAGAAGGACATGGAGCAACAGCTTCAAGGTACAGGAAAAGATATTCTATCTAAACCTTAGGAAAAACTTCCTGATGGTAAGTGCTGTTCAATAGTGGTATATCATGACTCAGAGTGTGGTGGAGTCTCCTCCTTTGGGGCTTTTTAAACAGAGGCTGAATGGCCATCTGTCAGGACTGCTTTGATTGTGTATTCCTGCATGGCAGGGGATTGGACCAGATGGCCCCTGTGGTCTCTTCCAGCTCCATGATTCCCTCGAAATAATATGGCAATTACTTTCTTTGTAACTGCTGAGAACTAGATCAGTGTTTTCACTACAGAAACCTCCTATCAGATCTAGTTGTTCAGATGATGATTCAGATAAAGGTTTTCTGGGGCTAGGAACATTCTGCAGATCCGTGGGCTCCTGTTTAATCATTCACATATCAATTCTTTCTTTGATTTCCTAAATGCTTTAACCGCAGTCTGACCTCTCATATGAGGCACTATAGTTAGGGCCAAGGTATTCAGCTCTAGAAGCTTCCGAAGGCAGCTACTGCACAGGCAAGAAGATCCATTGTTTGAGGCACAGAGACCATGAACAAGAACCACGTAATTTTAAAAATCTAATGCCCAAGATTTCTTGGTGCCCTTTTTTTCTCTGTGTCATATTTCGAAGACTGTAAAACTGAAACAGAAATGCTTTAAATAAATAAACCTAAAATGTTAATATTTTCAAGCATATCCTTTTAAATACAGATTAATAACCTATGTATCTGTCTGTGAAAATCTCTTTACATAAGGTCTATTTTCAATTCTTCAAAAAAATTCTAATTACATAGGATTCTGTATTTTCTTGACTAACAGGTTTCTGGTTCATAGGATGAAATGGAGGTCAAATTCATGCATGACACCAATTTTCACAGAAAAGTTGCTATCAAAAGACCTATATCTTCTAACATTGGTATTGACGCACTCCTAACAATTAGGCCTTATTTTACTACTGTGAAATCCCAATTATTTCTCAGAATAAAACCTGATCATTTAAAAAAAATGTGCATTTTTTCAAAGCATGAAACAAAATCCACTGAGAAATACTTCCAAATAGTGCAAACAGAAAGGGTAACCCAAAATCATGCACAGTTCAAGGATCATCCCTATACATTCCTAAGTTGGAAAGTACTTTTCTGTTTCATTTTGGTTGTTTTAATTACAAATAACAGCTTATTTTCAAGCCAGTGACTAGTTGTAGCATTGTCACATGCCTTCAATGGAAGGAAAGAAAAGAAAAAATAAATGTTGGAAGAAAACGTACAGAGGCTGAACCAAGAAAGAGAGAGAGAGAGAGAGAACATTTTAATTCCTGATTAAAATGGTCAGTTCCGTTAGTGACAATTAATAGATAGAAAAATTAAAAGAGTATCTTGATTACACTGCCATCCAAACCTTCATATTATCAATAGTAATGTAAGATATGAGTTGGTGAAGATTTTCTACATGATATAACAAGATGGCTTTTAAGTACACTTGTAAGAGAAGGCTAAATATTCTCTAGTCAAGCACTTCACACAATTTTCAAGTACCAGCATATCTTTCAGAAGCCCACAAACTGCCTTCATAACAGTAGCCTTCTTTTGCCATTGTTCCTCAAGTAACTGTTGACATAGTCCCCTTGAAGAGATGTTCTATTTTACTACCAGGGCAAACAACCACTATAAAACTAATTCATCAATCTAACAATACCTCTTTCAACACCTCCTAAGCATTCAGCTTCCATACAATCTCCTTTCTCTTCTGTTAAATAGCAATTTAGGTGCTGGTTTCCTGCTTCTGACATACATAAACATTTTGGTGGTGGTGGCCAGGGACAGAACACTAGCTTTGTTCTGGGGAACTTATTCAAGTCCTGCTCAGTCAATTAAGATCACTTTAAGGAAAACAGCATCTCTGTCAGCCTAGCCTGTGCCATGAGGTTATTGCAAAGGTAAATAAAGGGAACCATGTACTCTGCCTTCAGCTCCTCAGAAGAAGAACTTTTCTTTTGCAAAAAGCACGGTGATTCCACATAAGCACAGCTTGTCTTTTTGCCTGCTTTGCAAGGACTGGGGGATAGCCAAAATTAGAACAGCCTTGAGCACAAACTAATGCGGGTGATAGATGGTGCTGCACAGCAATGGGAACAGCTGGTAGACAGCAAAAAGAATGGGCAGCAGTGCATCTCTAGCCATCCAGGAATCTCTCAGTTCCATCCTGAGAAGTTCCATCCTGGTGAAGTGGCTGCAGCAGCTGTTGTTATCCTATTCTTCCCAGAATATCTCTGCTGCAATATAGCTTTCAGTGAAGTGAAGTCTAGAGGAACTGAGGCTAAAAGTAAGATGACATCAGCCACAGTTGTCCACCTAGGGAATTGCTGTTGTTGCTGTGGTGCCTTCAAGATGCTTCCAACTTATGGTGACCCCTCAGGAGAACCTATCATGGGGGTTTTCTGGGGCTGAGAGTGTGTGACGTGGCCAAGGTCACCCAGTGGTTTCCATGGCTGAACAGGGACTCAAACCACAGTTTCCAGGGTTGTAGTCCAATGCTTTAACTACTACACCATGCTGGTTCTAATACTTGAGTATTTGTTAAATCTTGCAGTGAAATTTGTTGCTCTTCCTATGTCTTGAATGGAAAGAACGGCTTTCCAGCAGGTCAGATGGAACAAAAATTAATCTGATAGATTAGTCATGCCCTCTATTCTCTTGGATCCTTGAAGAGGGGAGGGCTCTAATACCAATTTTGAGACTTTTAGCCCTCTGTTATAAAGCTTAATTTCACTAATGTTGCATGCTTTAGTAGTTATTATTTTATACCTGAGATATGTTAGTGTTACTGCACCAATTCAAAGAGGTACAATTCAAGGTTTGTTTTTAGTTTGCTCATCAAATTCTAAAAACATTGTCATTTGACACAGCCTTTTTCAAAAATGCAGGTTTCCTCATGCACTCCCTGAAATTAAAAGAATTTGGATATATCAGTCCTTCCAGCATTGCCTGCAGGAAGGCAGATAACCAAAAAAAGTCATTTAACTCATCTCAGTCGCCTTTCTCTTTTTCACTTGCCACTTAAAGCTTTACCAGCTGCCAAAGTCCACCAGCCTACGCTTACCACCTCCTTGTAATACAGAAAGCCCATTATGAAAGGGACTCGTAAAATCTTAGATTAACAAATATGCCCTAATGCAAGTTTTTGTGGACCAAAGACCAATACATCAGAATGAAGGTGATTATCAGACAAGGAAGCTATGCTTCCTACCATAAGGTCTTTGGAGAAATGTCACTATCAGAACGTAATTAAAAGACACTTTCCTCTTCACATTGCTATTATGTTATCAACCAACAGGAAAATATTTAAGTTAAAACTCTGCACTATAGCCATTACAAAATGAAGCCAAATACACACACACACACACACACACACACACACACACACACACACATATTTTACTTTACCCTCCAGTCCCTGTCTTGAGCTTGGGAGAAAGGAAACACCTGAAAGAATTTTTGAAGACCTCATTTCCCATTCACTTCACCGAAAAGCCCCTTTCATCCTTCCTACTTGGTCTCATCTCTGTATCCTCCTCTTTTCTTTAACTTACTAAACCCATGTATCTGTAGGCAAAAGTCCCAGAGAAAAAAGCGTGAAAATTCAGTTTATTGAAAAAGATGAGGTGTCTCTATGTAGTGTCCAAGAGTCAAAACAGAATCATCACCTGAATAAGAAGCTGCCCTGATTATTTGTTGGTTGAAAATCTTATAACTTGTGCTTAACTAATTTGTCATACTCTCTTTAGAAAAGAAATAAAAATTTCAATAGCCATCTGGATTTGCAGTGGCTTGAAGACTCTGATCTAATTTTATTTATTTATTTATTTAATTTACATCCTGCCTTATTCCCAGTACCAGACCCAAGGTAGCCTACGTAATTCCTAAACACTGTAATTTCCCACTCCAAAGCATCTAACAAAAACCAAGAAGCAATTATGCCCCAAATCTGACAGAATTAGCCTTTTGCTACAGAACCTTCTGGAAATGTTACATTTGTTGGCTCGTTAGCATAGTCTCTCATTTAACTAATGAATAATGTAACTAATAACATAGTTCTGGAATCAAGCTAATGCAGAATTTTTAATTTAAGTCAATCAATCAAGTGAAAAATAAATTGAATTATGTTGTCCCTCATCATTTGGAAATTTCTTACAACTGATTTTAATCAGCCAGTTCTTATCACTGATAAGTTCTGGTGCCTTCATAATGCACCTCTTAGTTAACCAGAAATATGAATGTTTACCCATTTCAACAAAATTATCCAAAAGTTGCTATAAATCAGGTTAGCAACTGTAGCATTCCAGAAGTTTTTAAACTCCCAGAATCCCTCCTCATTGGTTATGCTAGCTATGGTTAATACAAATTGTAAGCAAAAAACATCTGGAGGAGCACCACTGCCAACCTGTTATAAATGGTAAGCAGCTTCTTCTCTGTGGTGGCTCCTAAGCACTACGTTGATGTGGACCCCACCTTTCCTTCTTACAGATAGAGTGAAGATTTATTTTCTTTCACTGTGTTTTTTCTGCTGGATCTGATGCAACACCACTGTTTTATTTTTGTTGTTGCTTTTCTTTCTCTTTCCTGCAGTCACTGATCCCAATTCTAATTTAATTACTTTTCACTTCCATATTGCGTTTTATCAAATTCATTCCAATTGCTTTGAACTGTGGTGTTTGAAATGCTGTAAATAGGTGTACCCTGTACAGATTACTCAGTTGATTATTTGCCTGTGGTTGTTTCACATATGCTCAGTCACAAGTCTATTCTATCTGATTTCCATATTAGTGTGGGTTTTTTTTAAGCACAAAAATTGGCATTTATTTTCCTACACAAATTTCCCTAATATATGCAACTCTGCATTTCTATGATTCTATGCATTTTTATATAGAATTTTATGCCAGCAACTGCACTGCTAAACTCAGAGCAATGTGGAATCCATAGGATAACTGTTCTGCTGACATTTGGGAGAAAGGCAGGATAGAAGTAAATGTTTAAGTTAGTTCATTTGGCTTAAAAATGGGCACAAAACTAAGCTTTCCCCAACTGTGCCCTTAACCCCCTTTATGGAGGCATAGGCATAGCTCTCCAGGATTTCTGACTGGAGTTCTGCCTAGCCGTACTTGGAGATTCTGTGTACCAAATTGGAACAACCTTTTGCATGCAAAGCATATAGCCTACAACTGAGGACAAGACCATTTATTTTGCAGCTAGAATCATATGGGAGAAACTAGGAATGAGAAACTATGGATCACTCTTACAGAAATGTGCATGCCACAACATTTGATTGTCCTGGTATATAACTTTACACAGGACATGAGGCTACTGTTAGGACAGAGTATGGAGAAAAAGAATGGTTTGCAACTGGGAAGGGGGTAAGGCAAGGCTGATTTTATCACCTATTGTTTAACTTGTACACTGAACATATCATACATAAAACGAGATTAGACTTGGAGGAAGGAGGCATTAAAACTGGTGGATGGAACATTGACATTTTAAGATATGCAGATGAAACCATACTACTAGCAAATAGCAAAGACTTGGAAAGATTACTGAAGAAAATCAAGGTAAAAATGCAATGGCAAGTTTACAGTTGAACATTAAGAAAACAAAAATAATGACTACAGATGATTTACAACTTTAAAAGAGACAATGGAGACATTAAAACAGTTCATGACTTTCCATACTTTGATTCAGTCATTAATCAGAACTGAGAGTGCTGTCAAGAAATCAGAAGAAGACTAGGACTTGGGAGGGCATCTGTGAAGGAGCTGGACAAGATCCTGAAGTGTACAGATATATCATTCAATACTTAAAGTCAGGATCACCCACAGTATCACGTTTTGTTTTTTCAATGTCTGTGTATGTCTGTGAAAGCTGTACAGCAGTGGTTCTCAACCTGTGGGTCCCCAGATGTTTTTGGACTTCAGCTCCCAGAAGCCCTGAGCATTGACTATAGTGGCTGGGGCATCTGGGAGCTGAAGTCCAAAAACATCTGGGGACCCACAGGTTGAGAACCACTGCTGTACAGTGAAGAAAACTGACAGGAAGAAAATCACCTCATTTGAAATGTGTCACTGGAAAAGACTTCTGTGGATGCCCTGGACAAATGAATGGGTCCTAGAGCAATCAAGCCTGAACTCTCCCTAGGAGCCAAGATGACTAAACTGAGGCTGTCTGTGATTTGCAGGATAGCTCCAAGTTCAATGAATTAGGCTTTGCAATGTCAAAAGCTTTATTCAGGAACTCAGAAGAAACAACAGCACACCTTGGCATTGCCAAGACTAAAGAAACACTGAATTTGCAGTACCTTATAAACTATAACATTTCAAAACATGCTAACATCCCATTTGATGGCTAACCATAACAACTCTTTTTTTCCCCAGGCTATTCTATCCCCCTTTCATTCTCTCAGTTAGCTTGCCAACAGTTCAACCATGCAGCCTAATTTGTACTCCTGCATCAGTTCTCTTACCACTTTGGTTACAATAACATCACTGTGTTCCCAGCACACCACTCAGCAGCTAGTCCCATCACCCCCTTGCAGCACAATAAAGCCCATAAAACATCAAAAGAAAGTAGCTACCTAAAAACATGGTGTGAAGAGAAAAGCTGATCCAACATTACACCTCTCCAAGAATAACTCCCCTGCTTCTATCCTGGCCTATTTGAGTATTTAGTATGAAATGTGCAAATCAAAAGAGGGGCATTAACTTGTTGCACATCAATCCACTTGCACTCACTGGAAGTAAGTGTTTCCAGTTGACAAAATATTGCAGTCATCCTTTGTGTCTACGGGAATCCAAAATCTCAGAAATTTCAAAATACTGGTCCTTCCTCACAATAGTATAAGGAGGGGGGCTGGAGGTGCAGGGTACCATTTGTCTGGGGAAGCCATTGGCTTGAGAAGGCTGAAATGGAAAACAGGGTGAATCTGTACCTGCAATTTAGGTAAACTCCAATTCAGCAGCCACCTTATTCACCAAGCCTTTATTCTGGAACGGCCCAATATACTTAGGACCCAACTTGCTGGAATGCTGCTGGAATTTCAAAAATTTGTAAACACCAAATCACCCTGCTTAAAGTCCCAGTTCTTAGCTTGTTTAAGATCAGAATACTTTTGAAGTGTCTTTAGCTTAGTCCAAAGTCAATGTTATGGCTGGCCAAGTGGCCTTAAGCATTTGAGCCCTATCAATCAGCATATGCAGATCAGTCTGGATGACCTCAATTGCCCTGCTTAAAATTCCAGTTATTAGCCTGCTTGAGTTTGGCAGATTTCTTATAAATTTCCTTAGCTGGCCACACACCCTTAAGCTTTTGAGCCCAATCAGTCAGTGGGTGTGAGTGAGTCTAGATGGCCTCTAGGATTAGCAAATGTTTCAACATCTGCCCATACACAATCTCAAAAGGGGGATGGCTTGTACTTTGCTGGACAGTGTTGTTATATGCCATTTCTGCAAAAGAGAGAAGGGCCACCCAGATGTCCTGCTAGAAATTAACACAACATTACAAGTATTGTTCCAAAATTTGACTGATTCTCTCCATCTGACCATCTGTTTCTGGATGGTGCCCCACATTCATGGCTTGATGTAGTCCCAACAATTTCAGAAAAACGTTCCACAACCGGGGCATGAATTGCCTTCATTGATCTGATACTATCTTGCTGAGCACCCAATGCAACTGATATACATGTTAGATAAAAAGTTTTGCCAACTGGATGGCAGTGGAAATGGTCTTACAAGCAATGAAGCGGGACTGCTTAGATAATAAGTCCATGACCACCCAAATAACAGTCTTTTGGTTACTCATGGGAAGATCAGTTATAAAATCCATACTCACATGTGAACATAGGTGAGGAGGAGTGGCCAACAGTTACAGCTGCCCATGTGGCTTTCCCCCTACTTGTTTGTTCATGGCACACACTGGGCATCCCTTGATGTAGTTTTCTACAACCATTCTCAGTCCAGGCCATCAATACCCATGCTGTACCAGGTGCAATGTCCTGATGAAGCCAAAATACCCTGCTGACTTGCTATCATGGCATTGCTGCAATGTTTTCCCCTTAAGGCTTCTGGAACATAGATCTCTCTCTTGCACCACTCTTCCTCTCTGTTCACCAGTTCATCTCTATCTTCTTTGGCCAAGACATCTTCTTTCATTACCTCCTACAGGCACTGAAGTAATGTCTCGAGAACCACCAAACTTCTGCTCTCCACCCAAGCTTAGATGACAGTGGTGACCACTAGCCTTCACTGCTGAGGGGTGAACATGGTATCCACAACATCCCTTTCTGACTCTTGTGCTGGGGTAATTGTGACAACAAAGAGATTTAGGGGGAAAAATCCCCTTCTAGCATGTATTTTAGCTGGAACTTAAATGTATAGAAATATTGGGCCCACTTCACTAGTTTGGGGCTTAGTTTGCAGGGAGTCTGCAATGCTTCTAGACTGCAATGATCAGTCCAAATTTCAGAAGGGCACTTGGCTCCCTCCAGGAAGTACTGCCAGATTTCTAAAGCTTGTTTATAGTGGCTGTTTGTTTTTCCCATACCATTCAGTTCAACCCTGGTCCTGCAAACTTTTTTGAAAGGTAGGTACAAGGACTCAAGAGCCCCTCCTCATCAATATGTAACAAAATTCTTCCCAGGGCTGTATCATTCACATCCACCTGCACTACAAAAGGTGTGGCCAGGGTGTTTTAAAACAGGTCAATCTTTTCAGTTCCCCAAAGCTTTTTGGCATTCAGTTCAGGCTTGTTTTGCCCTTTCCCCTTCTTTGCCTCTTTTCTCTTGGTTTTGAGTAGCTCCATGAGAGGCAAATCCACTTGGGCAAAATTGCAAATGTACTGTTGGTAGAAATTACCAAATCCCAAAAAGCTTTGTAACTGTCTACAGGTATGCAGCAGTTCCCACCCCAACACATCCGCCATATTGGCAGGGCCCATTTCTATCCCCTTACTAGAGATACAGTACCCTACGTAATCCAATCAGCATGAAATTCACATTTAGACAATCTGATACACAGATGACGGTCTTAACAATTTCTGGAGCATTGGAACAATTTTCTGGAACAATTTCTGCCAGTCAGAGGAGACGAGTTCTGGTGGTTGAGGACTCCTTGCTGAGAAGAACAGAAGCAAAACTTTGCAACCCTGACAGGATGAATCATGACGTGTGCTGTCTCCCTGGGCCCAAAATTTGTGATGTAGCAAAGGGGCTAACAAGACTGGTCAAGCTCACTGACCGTAACTCCCTCCTTATGGTTCATATGGGAACCAATGATACTGTAAGACAGAGCTTTCAGCACATCACAAAGGATTATGAAGTTATGGGTAGGAAGCTGAAGGCCTTTGATGCACAGGTAGTGATTTCATCCCTCCTGCCTGTTGAGGGACACAGTCCACAAAGGGAGTGAAGAATAGTGAAGGTGAACAATGTTATAGATGGACCAAATGTTATAGATAGACCAGGCCAAGTGGTACTAGAGACCAATAGTGGGAGGAAAAGCAACTTTAGGAAAAGCAACTTACAGGAAGAGCACATAGTCTCAAATGTCTGTACAGTAATGAACAGAGCATGGGAAATAAACAAGGTGAACTAGAACTCTTAATACAACAAAATAAATACAACATAATAGGCATCACTGAAATCTGGTGGGATGAGTCTCATGATTGGAAGATAGTAATAGGGGGTATAATCTATTTCGCAGAAACAGACCAAACAAGAAAGGAGGAGGAGTAGCTTTATATGTCAAGAATGTTTTGACCTGTGAAGATATCCATGACTTAAATCCAGGAAGCCAGATCAAGAGCATCGGGGTAAGAATTAAGGGAGCGAGAAACAATAGTGATGTCATTGCGGGGGCTTACTACAGACCTCTAAGCCAGCCTGCTTATTTGGATGATGCCTTCCTGGAGCAGGTGCCCACACATTCAAAAAGAAGAGATGCAGTAGTAATGGGAGATGCAGTAGTAATGGGAGATTTCAACTATCCTGATATATGTTGACAGTCAAACTCTGCCAAGACTGCAAGGTCCAACAAGTTCCTCACTTGCCTTGTGGACAATTTCATAGTCCAGAAGGTAGAAGAGGCAATAAAGGGATCAACTATTTTAGATCTGATCCTGACCAACAGGGATGACATTTTTAATGAGGTGGAAGTCGTGGGATCCTTAGGGGGGAGTGACCATGCTCTACTGGAATTTGTCATTCAGTGGGAAGGAGAAGCCAAGTGTAGCCAGACACGCATTCTAGACTTTAAAAAAGCTGATTACTGTAAACTTAGGGAGTTACTTGCTGAAATTCCATGGTCAAGAATACTGAAAGAGAAAGGTGTTCATGACAGATGGGAGTTTCTTAAAAGTGAGATACTGAAGGCACAATTGAAAACTGTGCCAATAAGGAGGAAAAAATGGCAGGTGTCTAAAGAAACCAAAATGGTTGACGAAAGAACTCTCAGCTGAGCTAAGTGTTAAAAGAAACATGTATAAGAAATGCAAGAATGGTGAAATCACCAAGGAGGACTTCAAACAAATAGCCAGGATATGTACGGAGAAGGTCAGAAAAGCTAACGCACAGTATGAACTCAGGCTAGTTAGAGAGATTAAAAACAATAAAAAGGGCTTTTTTTAGATATATCTGCAGGAATATATCTCAAAACAAGAGAATGATAGGATCGCTGCGTGGAGATGATGGCCAAGTACAAACAGGGGGAAGAAAAAAGGCAGAACTATTCAATACCTTCTTTGCCTCAGTTTTCTCCAAAAAGGATAGAAGTAATCAACCTGGGGGATGAGGAGCAGGTAGGGAAATGGGGGAAATGCAGCACAGAATAGATAGAGAAGTAGTACAGGAATACCTGGCCACACTAGATGAATTCAAGTCTCCAGGGCCAGATGAATTACATCCAAGGATATTAAAATAAACTGGCAGAAGTAATTTCAGAACCACTCACAATAATCTTTGAGACCTCTCGGAGAAGTCGTGGCAGACTGGAGGATGGCAAATGTTGTTCTCATATTCAAAAAGGGTAAAAAAGAGGTCCCAAATAATTATCACCCAGGCAGCCTGATATCAATACTAGGAAAGATCCTAGAGCAGATCATTAAACAGTCAGTTTGTAATTACTTAGAAAGCAATGCCATGATCACTAAAAGTCAACATGGGTTTCTCAAAAACATGTCATGCCAGATTAATCTTATTTCTTTTTATGATAGAGTTACAAGCTTGATAGATGAACGGAATGCTGCAGATATAGCATATCTTGACTTCAGTCAGGCCTTTGACAAAGTTCCCCATGACATTCTTGCAAAGAAGCTAGTAAATGTGGGCTGGACAGTGCTACTGTTAGGTGGATTTGTAATTGGTTGACAGACCGAACCCAAAGACTGCTCACCAATAGCTGCTTTTCATCCTAGAGAGAAGTGACTAGTGAGGTGCTACAGGATTCTATCCTGAGCTCAGTGCTATTCAACATCTTCATCAATTACTTGGATGAAGGAATAGAGGGCATGCTGATAAAATTTGAAGATAACATCAAATTGGGAGGGGTTGCTAATACACCAGAGGACAGGATCAAAATTCAAGATGACCTTAACAGATTGGAGAGCTGGGCCAAAGTTAACAAAATGAATTTCAACAGAGAGAAAAGTAAGGTCTTACACTTAGGCAAAAAAACAAAAAACAAAAATTGAATGCACAAATATAGGATGGGGGACACATGGCTGGATAACAGTACATGTGAAAGGGATCTAGGAATCTTGGTGGACAACAAGCTGAACATGAGTCAGCAGTGTGATGTGGTATCAAAGAAAGCCAACACGATTCTTCATTGCATCAATAGGAGTATGGTTTCTAGATCAAGGGAGGTAATACTACCACTCTATTCTGCTTTGGTTAGCCCTCATCTGGAATGCTGCGTCCAGTTCTGGGCACCTCATTTCAAGAAGGATATTGACAAGCTGGAGTGCGACCAGATGAAGGCAACCAAAATGGTGAAGGGTCTGGAAGCCACGCCCTATGACAGCAGCTTATGGAGCTGGGTATGTTTAGTCTGCAGAAGAGAAGGTTGATTGAAGGGATGTCATGCTGAGCAAAGAGCGGGCTTGTTTTCCATTGCTCCAGAGACTAGGACAAAGAGCAATAGATTAAAACTACAGGAAAAGAGATTCCACTTAAGCCTCAGGAAGAACTTCCTGACGGTCAGAGCTGTCCGGCAGTGGAATATGCTGCCCCAGAGTGTGGTGGATCTCCTCCTTTGGAGGTTTTTAAGCAGAGGCTGGATGGCCATCTGTTGGGAGTGCTTTGAGGTGGGTTCCTGCATGGTACCCACACTTTCACCCTTCCCTTTTCATTTCACTCCCATCCATCTGAACAAGATTAACAGGAATGTCTGGTTGCAACCCAATTTCCCAAGCAACTGTACGGTTTCTCAGGCAATGGGTTCAGCATGAATCCAAAATGGCCAACAACTCTAAGCTGCCCCCACCCTTCAGATGTCTTAACCAATACAAAACATGGGGTAGTGCTCCTATACATCACAATCTCAATGTGCCTACACCACGATGCCAATTCACTGCCCTGAAGTGCCACACGATTTTTCCCATTTATTGTTACTCCTTTGTTATGGTCCAGGTTCTGCACTGGAGCCTCCCTTGTCACTGGTTTCCTGCTGCACATGCTCTGCCAAAGCCAAATGGGCGAACTAACTTCCCCTTGGTGTCTTGATCCTTCTCCCAGTCAATGTAGCTCCTGTGCTGCTAGCCACCCATCAGAGTCATCTCACCTTGCGTGCGTTGTCTCCTGCTGTCTCTCCACCCTGGCACGAAGTCCTCCTGGGTCACTGCTTACCCAATTCGACCATCCGCATTGCCATCTCCACTTCTTCAGCCCGGGGCACCCACACTGTGAGGACGCACCACAGGTCTTGCACCAGAGTCCACTTCAAGATGTCCAGCCTCGGGCCATTCCAGAAAACTAGGATTTTATCCACATCTAACTAGTTGCTCACCCTCTCAGCCAATCACTGAGACTCTCTTGCATAGCCTGTCACTGACTGTGAAGCTTGTTTTTAAAGCCAACAACTTTGTATGTCCAAGCACATGTGAACTATGAGGTCGCAGTTAACCAACAAGGTACTTGTTTGTGCAAGGTGCCTGTCTGGGTAGACAGACATGCATCAAACAGGATCTCCAGGGTTATAGTCCAATGCTCAAACACTACACCATATTGGTTTTCTCAATATATGCTATGGTCTTCCAAAATCATCCCATCTACAGCTGTTAACAGAGGCGTATCTAGAGTGGGGCAACTGGGGCGTGTGCCCTGGGCATCAATGCTGGGGTGGGGTGCAAGAAAGCTGAAACCTACCCACCGACCTCTATTTCCAACAAGACTATATGCTTCTATTAATGCAGGCCAAAATAGCATTCTCTGTTTTTGTGGCAGTATCACAAAATACTGCCACATACAGACCACATCCTGGCTTCTATTCAACTTATAAACAACAACAATCCCAAGGTCCTTTTTGCATGTAGTACTGCTAAGCCATGTACCCCTCCCCCATCCTATACTATCCCCCCATCCCATACCCGTGCATTTGGGTTTTGTGTCCTGAATGTAGAATTTCATTTTATTAATTTCTGCCCAATTTTCTAGTTTATCTAGCCCTTTTGAATTCTGTCCCTGCCTTCCAACATGCTAGCCACCCCTTCTGGTTTTGTGTCACCTGAAAACTTGATAAGGATTCCTTCCACTCGGTCAAATAAGTAACTGATAAAAATGTTGAACAGTAATGGCCATAGGATAGACCCGTGATGTGCTGAACTCAAGACCTCCTTCCAGTTTGAAGTGCAGCCACTGATGACAACTCTGAGCACAGTTTTCCATTCATGGACCCATCTAAGAGTGTCCCCATCTATTCCACATTTAATCAGTTTGCTAACCAAAACATTATGGGGGCCTGATCAAACTCTTTGCTGAAATACAGGTAGATGACATTCCATCTTTTAAACTAGTGACCTGATTGGGGAAAAAAAAGATAAAAAATTAGTTTGGCAGTCATGTCAGCTTCTGTTGATCACTGCATTGTCATCAAGAGACTTGCCCTTGCAGACAGACTCCCATATAATCTGTTCTGGTATTTTTCCAGATAGTGAGGTTAGACCAGTGGTTCTCAACCTGTGGGTCCCCAGATGTTCATGGACTTCAGCTCCCAGAAGCCCTGAGCATTGACCATAGTGGCTGGGGCTTCTGGGAGCTGAAGTCCACAAACATCTGGGGACCCACAGGTTGAGAACCACTGGGTTAGACTGACTGGTCTATAGTTTCTAGGTCTTCTTTTTTTGTCCCCTGCCCTTGTTTTTGACACTTTAACAGTTCTCCAAGACTGCTGTGGGTTTTCTGGGCTTTGAGGCTGTGTTCTATTAGTATTTTCTCCTGACGTTTCGTCTGCATCTCTGGTTGGCATCTTCAGAGGATCTAGTGGAGTGGATGCCAGCCACAGATGCAGGCGAAATGTCAGGAGAAAATACTAATAGAACATGGCCTTGAAGCCCAGAAAACCCACAACAACCTATGGATTCCGGCGGTGAAAGCCTTTGACTTTACATCAGTTCTCTAAGAGTTTCAAAAATTATGGCAAAGAGTTTCCGAGTGTATGTCAGCCAGTTCATTCAGTTTTTTGGGCTGCAGTTCATCTGGCCCTACAAATTTAAGCTCATTTAGGTTAGCTGGGCGACTTTTGACTAACTCCCTATCAATCCCGATTTGCAATCCAGATCCCTTACCAATATTTCTGCTGTTCCATGAAAGCAAACATTTCTCTTTTTGAGAGAAAAATTGAAGCAAAATAGATATTGACTAGTTCTGTCTTTTGGTTGTGAACTGTTAGCATTTCATCCTTTTGAACAGCGGCCCCACTGTCTCTTTGATCATTCTCTTGCCTCAAAAGTATCTGAAAACCCCCTTTTCGTTGTTCCATGCTTGCCTAGGAGCAAATCCTGGAAAGCATGAAAATGAATCAGCAGAAACAGAGACTGGGCTCCATGTGCACATGGAGCCAAATCTTTTCTGCTGATTCCTTGCTAGCCAGTCTCAGCACATTCTGAGCTTCAGTTTTCCCTGTGTTATTCCTGAAAGCTTGGGCTATAAATCTGTTTTCTTCCTTCTTTCCTTCCATTTTATATACATACTTCTTTTTCTTTTCAATTCTTGCTTGAGTTTGCTGTGCAGCCACAATGGCTTTTTCAAAATTTAAAAAATTTTAAGATTAATTTTTAACACAGACAATCTAATTTACAATCAAAGTAATAGGTAATCAAAAATAAAGAAACAAAATGAAGAAAAAGAGAAAAAGACCAACAACAAGAAAAGAAGACATGCAAACTAATACATATTAGGTCTCTAACCCCCAACAACAACAACATCGTTTATTTATAACACCCTGTTCACTTTCCTGACTGTAATGAAAACAAAAACAAATTCTACCATTACATATCCAACTCAATAACCCTACTACTAATAATCATAGTAGCAGATTATTATATCATTAGATTTTTTTATTGCTAAAAAAAGTCCATAAATGGTTTCCCGCAGTTCAAAAAGTCTTCAATTGGCTTATCCTTTAGAACTCATACTAATTTGTCCATTAGGACTAATTCAGCAACCTTAACAATCCATTCTTTCATTGTTGGTGCTTCAGTCCATTTCCAAGGCCCTTTCCGCACCATACCTGGTTCCCGCAATGTCCTGGCATCATCTCGGTAGTGCCATTGCTGGGATGGGAGCGTGTCCTGAATGCTCTCTTCCACATCCGACCTGCTGCCAGTGGATGGTAACATTCAGGCCTCTTCGGGCACTGCACTGAGGAAGGAAACACTTTGATAGTGCTTCTGCCCTTCCCGCATGGCCCCAGCCAGTGGAATCATTGTGCAAAAGGGGCCTATTACTGGATTTTTTCTGTTAACAGTATAATGTGCGATCACGACAGCTGGGGACATGACAGGAGTGGGACTGCAACAACATTGTGTGATAGCATGCATCACGGAATGGATGCAACGCATCCCAATGCCAGGATGGGGCTACAGAAATGACCCAAGTTTGAGCAGACAATATTCTTACCGCTGTTGTCATATATCAAAGAACTAATCCAAATTTACTATCCATTACTTTCCTTTATCCATAACGTCCAACAGAAACATTTCTGATTACTTCACAAAATCTACATTCATTCATTCATTCATTCATTCATTCATTCATTTATTGGATAACATACAAATCTTACGCTAGCAACTTTTCACCTTCTTACAGGTCTGCCACATATGAAAAATGGAGCCCTCATCTTGGCATCCCCCACAATGATTTGAAACATTTTAGGACATTTTTCACTGCTTATTTGGGGTTACATATCACCTATAATCATTTTATACAGGTTTTCTTTTAAACAAGTGCACACAGTAAATTTTATATGTCTGGACCACATTATTTCCCACACATCTATATAGACATTATGCCACAAAATTTGGACTCACTTTCTCATGTACTTTTACAGTCTCATTTTCTTTCTCTAGTTCAGTGGTTCTCAACCTGTGGCTCCCCAGATGTTTTTGGACTTCAGCTCCCGGAAGCCCTGAGCATTGACCATAGTGGCTGGGGCTCCTGGGAGCTGAAGTCCACAAACATCTGGGGACCCGCAGGTTGAGAACCACTGCTCTACTTTAAAAAGCCAGTTACACACATTTTAAATCACATGGTCATTGTCACTCCCAACAGAAACCTCCAAAAGATGAGACTCCACCACACTTCAAGACAGCACATTCCACTATCAGACTGCAAGTTCTTCCTAATGTTTAGGTGGAATCTCTTTTCCAATAGATTGAATCCATTATTCCATGTCCTCCTCTCCAGGACAGCAAATAGTTTGTCTCTTCTTCCACGTGACATCTTTCCAATACTTAAACATGGATATCATGTCACCTCTTAATCTTCTCTTCTCTTTACACAACTCTAAATAAAACTCATTTTCTGTAAGCTCTATGGCTGCATTTCTCTTGTCTTGATTAAATCTATCATTAAGTTGCATATAAACAAACAAATTAAGATCTTTGCCTTCTTTAAGAATAATCTCTCTGGATTTAAACTTCCAGCTATTTTGTTCAAAATACAAAAGATCATTATAGAGCAACCATCTCCAACTTTTAACCCATTCTTTCTTATAAAAAGGGCTTGCTTCCTGTGTTGAGGTAGCTAGCATTACCTTAGGATTACATTAGCTTTTCAGATGTTTTCCATTTTTCTTCTATGGGATTGTTTGTGGTTGTGCTTTTGCAATGGGCACAAAAAGAACCTTCTTCAAACATTCCCACTCCTTGCTGTGTTTTTTCCTTTAGCACGTCTACCCATGGTATTTCACCCAGTAATTCCCTAAACTTGTTAAAATCAACTTTCCTGAAATCCAAGATCAGTATATATATATTTTCTGCCCTGCCCCACAATTGCACATTCTAGCATTACTTGGTCATTTCCCTTTTCAGTACTAGCTACTTTGCTTCCAGTGACCATCTCTTTTACATTAGTTACGATTGCCAGTCCCCTTGTTCCTTCCTCTAGCTTTAGAAATAAGGTATTATCTGCAAGGCACAAGAATTTGTTGGAGACCATATGCTTAGCAAAGTCAGTCTCCATAACTACGCTTTTTTGCATCTTAGAGATTTCTGATATTTTTTTCTAAAAAGCATCCTCCATCACCTCTTCTTGATTCGGTGGCCTGTAGCAAACTCCTACCACAATGTTACATTATTAAATTCTCCATTTATTTTTACCTAAATGCTCTTGACAAGTTCACTCTGATCACTCTCATGGATTTCTGTAAACCTGAATATTTCAGAATGCCATTCCTCCTCCTCCTTTTCTAGTATATGTTCTTTTTGAATAGGTTATACTCTTCATTTGTACTATTGTAATCATAGGAGTCATACTACCAGGTCTTTGTTACATCTATAAAGTCATATTTACTTTCCTGCACTAGGACTGCTGGCTCATCTTGTTTCTTTCCCAAACGCTGTGCACTGGTATACAGACATTAAAAGCTTTGTTTTTTCCTCACCTATTAATTCACTGTCAGTTTTTCTGTGGATTGTAGTTTCTTCCTAAGCCTGACCTCTGGAACAACGTTTCTTAACCAGGGGACATGTGGCCCCCTGGGGGCCCCTAGGATATTCCAAGGGGACCACAGGTGAAAACTGCATAAAATGGAGGGTCATGGCATGAGCTTAGGGGGCCACAGATGAAGAAAACAGAGAAATGACTGAGAAAAGAAAACGGTTGGGAAAAGGTTGAGAAACACTGCTCTAGAATTCATGTGTTTAGAACTTGCTTTTGGGCTGATGCTTGAGCTATTGAGGTGATATAACTCTCAAAAATGTAATTTAAAACTCACTTGGTCAGACTTGCCATGCTAATGCCAAAGACATTCTTCCTAGTCTTTGTGAGGTACAGCTGATAAAGTAGATTTAGTCTACACAAATTTATGCTATCAGCTTCCTTCTCTCATTATCAAAGATGCTACAAGATTCCTTTGCATACTGATTCAGACTAACATGGCTATGCCTTTGGGATCTGACACATAGTGCAACAGAGCCTCTGTGGGGCTGACTTTGGAAACTGCTTGAAAATTCCCACAAATCCAAAATACTGTAGCATGACTTTAGCTTGGAGCTACTGGTAAGAAGCATATAACGCTTGGTGCCAGGGAGCTACTGGATCATTTTTGCGCACAATTCAAAATACTGGTTATGACTAATAAAGCTCTATATGGCCTGGATCCAGACCATCTGAAAGACTGCATCTCTCTACGAGCCTGCCTGTTATTTAAGATTCTAGGGAGAGCCCTTTTCTTAGTCCCACCACAATCACCTGTCTGGTGAAGCCATGTGAAAAGGACTTTCTTGGTGACTGCTTTCAGACTGTGGAATTATCTTCTACAGAAATAACCTGGCTTCCTCTCTGCTCACCTTCCATTGGCATGTAAAGAAACCTTTTCATTTCAACAGACTTTTGACAATTAATTGATTGTGCAGAAAAGTCTTTTAATGGGGAGTATGCATTGTGCTTTAGTTTTATTCTCATCATGTTTTTAAATACTTCCAAAATGTTTGAAATTAGTGGTGTTGCTCCTCTTCGTCCTTCTATTCTATCCTATCCCACTTTTTTCCCAGTTTGGGACTCACAGCGGCTTAGTTGTTGCTGTGTACCTTCAAGCCATTTCCAACTCACAGTGATCCTAAGGCGAATCTATCACAGGGTTGTTTTTTTTGTTTTGTTTTTTGATAATTCTGTATCTAGTTTGTAAGAATTATGAAAAATGTAAGTGGTGCTAGCACTAAGGGTTTGAAGTGCAAACATACCAGTTTGTTACAAATATTCTATTTCTAATTTTGATGTTATAAGTGAGTTGGGAGACCACCCTTTCCAAAAGTGGATGATGAGAGTTGTAATCCAACATAGTGGGAGATCTCCAGATGAGGAAGGATTGACATAGAAGGCAAACAATTTGCAAATGCCAACATGCTGTAGAAAGAAAATGACAATGCACCAGGGAAAGCCACAGGGTTGGCACTGTCTTCTACAAGAACAGAAAGGTGTTAAGACAGAGCATCTGTTATTGGAAGCAGCGGAGTGCTAGAAACGCTGTTACCAGGAAAGTACAGCAGTGGAATGAAGACAGACATCTCTGGAAAGTCTGCTGAATAACTTAGCTAAAGTGACTCATTCATTAACAATCTCTAGCATGATATTCTCAGTGATGCTGCCCTTAAATCAGTTTAGAAGGTACAGCTAGTTCAAAAAGGTGCACTGTGATACTCCGTGGAATATCAGATTGGGCAAAATTGCACCAGTGCGAAAAGGTATTTTTGAATTTTTGAATACTGGATTTTTTCCCTAACTTATAAGGCCCTGGATAGTTTGGGCTTGAGATATTTGAGGGAGCTCTTCTTTTTGTATAGATCAGTCCATTCACTGAGATTCCTGGAGAAGGCCGTATGCAGCTTTATATAGAGAAGATATACCTTACGGAGACTTGAACAAGGGCCTCTCTGCAGTAACTGCCATACTGTGGAATGACCCCTCCTTTTAATAACCAGCAGAATTTCTGTTGTGTAGATTGCTCATATGAGAGGTAAGACTGTGGTTAGAGAACTCAGGAAATCAAAGACAGAATTGGTATGTGAATGATTAAATAGGAGCCCACAGACCTGCAGAATGTTCCTGGCCCAAGAAAACCTTTGTTTGAATCATCTGAACAATTAGCTTTGACAGGAAGTATTTGTGGTCAAATACCTGGTTTTCAACAGTTACCAAAAAAGTAATTTCAGAGAAATTAAAAAAGTAATTTTAGAGAGAATCATAGAGTTGGAAAAGACCACAAGGACCATCCAGTCCAACTCCCCGCCACACAGGAATACATAATCAAAGCATTACTTCCCTTAGCCTAAATGCTATACTCCTATTGATGAAGTCTAAAACTTCATTGACTTTTTTAGGGAACTTATTTTCTGCTTGTAGTCTACTATGATTTCTAGATCCCTTTCATAATGTACTGTGGTCAAGCCAGCTCTTACCCATCCTATGTCTGTACTTTTTTTTCTTTTGCCAAAGTGTGTCCTTGTTGTACTGTGCCTTCAAATAATTTCTGACTTATGGTGACCCTAAGGCAAATTTATCATTGTGTTTTCTGTGGCTGACTGTATGTGATGTGCCCAAGGGCACCTAATAGGCTTCAAACCCTACTCTCCAGAGTCATAGTCCAATGCTCACACCACTACACCACACTGCCAAAGGGTAGTAGTATCTTACATTTGTCCCTATTGGAATTCATTTTGTTAGTTTTGACTCAGTTCTCTAGTTTGTTAAGGTCATTTTGAATTCTGATCCTGTCCTCTGGGATATGTGCAACCTTTCTAATTCACCTACAAATGTGATAAGTATGCCCTCTATTCCATCACCCAAGTCATGGATAAAGACGTTGAATTGCACTGGGCCCAGGACAGAACTGTCAGGTCAGCCTTCCTCTTCCTGCCATGCTTAAGGTATTCACTTTGCACTGTGTCAGGTTACGTAGCTCCTGCCATAAGAAAAGAGTACAGTCTGCTCAATGTGTATTGGGGTAATACATTTAACCACTGTAGAAGGTGTTACTATGTAGCACTGCAAAGTGTCACTCCAATGGTTACAAACCCATCTATTGCTAACTGATAATTACCATATTTGCTAGCGTATAAGATGCATTTTTTCCCCTGAAAAGTAACATTTAAAAATGGTGTGTGTCTTATCCATGCAAGTTCTCAGCGTTGAGGCAAAATGCATAGGAAAGGAAGGGGGAGCTCTAGGGGGCTAAAGGAGTGCTCCCATGAGACTTTCGCCACTCCTCCTTCCCTTCTGTTTTGCCTTGGTGCAAGAGCTTTGGAGGGGGAATGGAACCCTTGCATGAGGCTCCCCCCACATCACTTTCCCTTCCTTCTTGCATGGAAAGGGAAAGGCGGTAACTCTAGAGGGGGGAAAAGAAAGTTTGCGCAGCTTTTTTTTTTTTGCCCCACCAAATTTCCTTCCTTTCACTTCCCCTGCAAAACAGAAGGAAAAGAGGGGTGGGGGAAAGCTCCAGGTGCTTTCTCTCCCCCTCCAGAGCTCCCTCCTTTCCCTTCCCATGCAAAACAGAAAGGAAAGAGGGGTGGGGGAAGCCATGCTATTTTTTAAAACTATTCCCCCCCCCAAAAAAGTAACATTTTAAAATGAGGTGTGTCTTATATGCTGTGCATCTTACGTACCCACAAATGCTGTACAAGAATGTATCCATACTAGTCTGTCTTTGTTTTGTTACAAAGTATCTATTGCTAATTGCCTACTGCAACAATGTATCTGGTAGGAGAAGTACAGATTAAGGTGAAAATGAAAGTGTAGCCTGGAAGCTAGTTGTCTCAAGAACCTGATGTCTGTGAGATAAGGAGCAGGAAATATGCAATCAGGTCAAACCAGTCAAGGATGAGGAAACTGTGTAGTAGTCACGGGTCTGGGAATTTTTGGGGAAATGGTGTGATGCATGGACTTATGGATCTCACCAATCACTGCTTTGCATATCTTAATTTGGAATGTTAACCTATGAAAGTTGTAAGCAGCATGGAAACCTTAGTCTCAGCAACTTCGGTGGAAGTGTGCTGTGTTGCTCATGTATATCTCATACAAATAAACTATTGCCTATTTCAGAGTGAATTTCGTGGAGTGTGGATTATCCAGTTTATAACATGTTGATGCTTAACAAATGAGTTTTATTGTGCTCTGAGGGGATGATGGGATTGGGTGAGGAACAGTGCGCTGGGAATGAGTGAATGCTATTGTAACAATTCTTGTTAAGGATGAACAGATGCAGCTGCAAGGTCACATACTTGACAGTCAAAATGAGAGTCTGGGAAAAGAGTTGTTTTAATTAACTGTTAAACAGAAAGTTAGGGCATGGTAATTTGAAATGTTACAGCTTATAAGGTACCACAAATCCAACAGTTCTTTAGTCTAGGCAATACCAAGGTGTATAGCTGTTTTATTTAATGTTAATGAATAAAGCTTTAGAAACACTCTACGCCTGTTCTCTGAACATGAAGCTATCCTGTACATTGGAGGATTTTAAGCAGAGGCTGGATGACCATCTGTTGGGAATGCTTTGATGTGTGTTCCTGCATAGCAGGGGTTGGACTCAATGGCCCCTGGGGTCTCTTCCAACACTATGAATCTGAGAACCCTGTGGCATCCCACTACTCGCTTCTCTCCAGGATGAAGACGAGCCATTGGTGAGAACTTTTTGAATTTGGTTGTCTAGCCCACATTTTACTAGATTGTTTACAAGAATATCATGGGAGACCTTGTCAGAGACATTACTGAAATCGAGATATGACACATCCACAGCATTCTCTTCATCTAGCTGCCAATTAGTTTCTGGGCAAAGTACAAAGTGTTGGTTATTACTTTTAAAGTTCTACATGGTTTATGTCCAAGTTACCTGCAGGATCTCCTCCTCTCACACAATCTGCCCAATACACTCAGGTCCTCTGGGGGCCATTTACTTAAGCCAGCCAATACTAGACTGGCAACGGCCACCCAGGCGACTTTCCTGTCAGCCACCCCTAGACTGTCCAATGACCTGCCAGAAGAGTTTTGACAGTAAAATAAGCTGCCTGAATTTCTAAAAATTCTAGACCTGTCTCTTCTGGCAGGCCTACCCAGACTACTTTTAATTATGATGTATTTTAATAATGATGTGTTCTAATTATATTTGCATTTTAAATAGCATTATCTATTTTCAGAATATTTTAACTTATGATGTATTTTAATTGTGTTTTAATTCATGTTGTACCCCACCTTGAGCCTTGGGGAGTGGTGAGTAACAAATAAAATCATCATCATCATCATCATCATCATCATCATCTACCAAGCTTGTAGCTCCATCAAAAAAGGGGATAAGTTTAATCTGGCATGACTTGTTTTTGAGAAATCCATGTTAACTTTTAATGATCACAGCATTCCTTTCTAAGTGCTTATAGACTGTCTATTTAATGATCTGCTCTAGAATCTTTCCAGGTATTGACTGGGCTATAATTGTTTGGGTCCTCTCCCCCCTCCTTTTTTTTAAAGATGGGGACAATATCTGCCTTCTTCTAGTCTGCTGGGACTGCTCTTGTTCTCCAGGAATTCTCAACAATTATTGCCAGTGGTTCTGAGATTACTTTTGCCAGTTCTTTTAATACCCTTAGATATATTTCATCTGGTCCTGGAGACTTGATTTAGAGTAACCAGGTATTCCTGTACTGCCCCTTTACCTATTCTGTGCTGCATTTCCCTACTGCACCATCTGCTCCATTTTTCCCAGGCTGAGCACTGTTTACCTTTCAGGAGAAGATCAAGGCAAAGAAAGTGTTGTGTAGATCTGACTTTTCTCTGTCCCCTGTTAGCATTTTGTCATTTTCTCCATGGAGTGGTCCTATGATTTTCTTGTTCTTCCTTTTATTACAGACAAGGCGGGGGGAGCCTGAGTTCATTCTTCACTTTAACAATCACAGATAGGGAGAAAGTCAGAAAAGCTAATGTGCAGAACAAGCTCAAGCACCATCCTAGTCCTCAGTCTGGCTTCAAGGTCTGTAGCAGACCTCACAATAACATTTCTGTTGTTTCTCTCCCTCTTAATTTCTAACCAAATGCTCTCAACCCGGCTTCCAAGATTTAAGTCACGAATCTCTTCACAGCTGTAAATATCCTAGCCATATCCCCCTTTCCTTTTGGTCTTTTTCTCTACAATAAGTTATACCTCATTCCAATCAGTTACCACATTCCAATCAGTTACCACATTCCAATCATGAGACGCATCCCATTAGGTTTCAGTGATGTCTATTATATAATATTTGCTTTTCTGTGTTGAGAGTTTAAGTTCATTCTGTTTATTTCCTGCAGTCTGTGCATTAGACCACAGATCATTCCCCCTAGCTGCTTATTAAAGGGGTTTTTTTCCCTCCTATTGTTGGGTTCTTTTTCTCTTTGTCCAATTCTCTCCCTATAGCATACTGGCTATTTTCTCCAGCACTTGATGAACTCCTGCCCTCAAGAATATTGTTTCTCTCCCACATACGTGTCAGCTCAAAGCCCTCCTGATCAGGTTTGTGAGATCTTTAGCAAAAATATTCATGTCAACTGCTGTGAACTGCAACTTTTCACTTGTCAGAGGTCCATCTTCATGAAACTACAGACCAAGAAGCCAATTTCTCCCAGCACCACCATCTGTAGATCCAGTTGTTCAGCTCCACTATCCTTTTCTCCCTTTCTGGGTCGTGTCCTTCATCTGAGAGAAGAAAGGACAATCTGTGCATCTATAGAGAGCCTTGCAATCCCTTGTGATATTCTGAAGGCTACACCTTGCTGTGTCACTGGTTCCCACATAGACCAAATTGAAAGAGTAACTGTCAGTGGGTTTGATGAGTCTTGTCAGCCACTCTGTTACATTAATGATTTCTGCCCCAAGGAGACAGCACACCTCTTGAGACATCCTGTCAGGCCCACAAACCACTACTTCTGCTCCCCTCTGCAAGGAATCCCCAATCACCACCACATATTTCCTTGGGGCATTGGCAGGCATCATTCCCTGTTCTGATAATCTGTCAGGGTCATCTGTATGTTCTTGGAGAATGGATGTTGTTTCTCTTGTTCCTTTTCTTCATCATCACTGATAAGGGATCAAATCAGTTTTGTAGCTCCAAACTCACAGAATGATCCTTGGGCTTTCTACTTCTATGTGTCACATTCCTCCAAAAAGCTACTTCCTGTATTTGGGAACTGACCTCCTCCTCAGAGACATCCCTTATGTGTTCTGTGTGGTCCCCTCTGTCCAAGAAAACTTCATGCTCTCATATATGCTGAAGAGCAGATACATGGGCCTCAAGTTGATGGACCTCCCTTCCAACAGGACAACCAATTTGCACTTGCTGCAGGTGAAGCGAACACTCCTCCATCAAGAACAGAAATATACCCCACACACACACACACACACACACACACACACACATATATATATATATATATATGGGGTATATATATACCATGTACATATAGTATGAAATCAGAAGAACTAAGCTCCTCCAGACCAGTCCTCTTACATTCCTAAAGTGAAACAAATTTCCTTCTGAAGCAATGAGAAATGAAGCTGGATATTAAAAAAAAAAAAGCTTCACTAGAAATCTGGTTCTGGAAAAATGTGGGGGGGAGAGATGGTATAGTGGTTTGAGTGTTGGATTATCACATTGGAGATCAGGATTCAAATCCCCACTTGCCATGGAAACCCATTGGGTGACCTTGGGCAAGCCACGCTCTCTCCACCTCTAAGGAAGGCAAAGGCAAAGTCCCTCTGAACAAATCCTGCCAAGAAAACCCCATGAGAGATTTGCCTTAGGGTTGTCATAAGTTAGAAATAACATGAAGGGACACAGTGTGGCTTTCATAAAATTCTTGATTCCAGCTTCTTTCAAGTTTTTCTTCTTCTTTGCTGGCTTGAGAGTTGCCTTAGAGATGAGCTGTGGAGAGAGATACTGAGGGAGCATTTAAATTAAGATTTAGAAGGTTATGTCTTGTTGTTTAACTGATTTAATCTTTTTTAATCTTTAATCTTTTTTCTCCTTCCTAGTTCTTCCCTTACTCATTCCCTTTTCTTTCATCCTGTAATTAAGCTTTCTGCCTAAACTATCTTCCCCCTTTTTTTTAACTTCTACATTTCTGTCATTATTTAATTTATTTATACTGTTAGGCTTCTGGCATTTGTCTTTCTCAATACAGGTATATCTGTACTGAGTCCCTTCTCAGTTAACAAAGTGGGTGTCTTCCTGAGCAATAGTTCCTTAGCAGAAAATTAGGTACCAGAGACAGAAACAGCATGGAAAGAATAGGGACAAATTCCTATGCACACCTGCAAAAAAGAAGAGCAGTTCAACATGTTTCAGTAAATGCTTCATCCAAAACTAATAACATGTCTGTGTGAGAGATGAAACAACCAGGTGAGATAAGCCTTGCAGATGTAAACAAAAATATGATGAACCTTCTAGAGCACTTGACAGCTTTTGTCCAATGGTCTCCATGATTTTGTTCTTTCACCAACTTTCACTATCCCTATTACTGTAGTTCAATTTTTTGTGGCCAAATTTATAATAGACTTATGCTTCGCTAACACACTGGAGGTAGCTGGTGAAGCAAGCTTATATGTCCCCCATTCTTCCCTCTGTCTTGACGTTCATGCATTCTCAGTAAAGGCTTCTGGAGTCAGATGCTGTTTACCTTGCCTGTTGCCAACTACAACTACAATAGGAGCAGGTAGAGCACAATCCTATTCTTCCCAAGCTTAAGCTATACTGAATTATTTACTGCAGGTACATTGCTGCAGCATTACATCTGTGTTTCTCCAGCCTTCCTTTGCTATTGTCCCAAGGCTGATGCAGTTCCCTTACAACAAAATTGAGAGGCTTGCAGGACAATATTCCTCAGCACCAACTTATCTGAATTTGGAAAATGTGATTCTATCCTAAAGAGCTTCTAGACAAAGAGATTTCATCCAATTCTGGCAAAAGGGCCAGGAGAGGGGGAGAAGCTTATTTTACACTTCCACTTATCCTTGATGGGCAGCACAAACTTCTGCATTTTCAAATTACAACTCAGGTTTGGGATCTAAGTCAAGGAGACTGGCTCCAATCAATCCAGGTCAATGTGGGCCACTTTATGAAGGTGTGGTCTTCTCAGACTGGGGTCCAAATCAAATCTTGGGACTTTATTTTATCTGTTTGTCTGATACCCTTTTATCTGGGAAAGAGCAAGTCTAACGAAGGGCAAGATCCTCTTTTATATTTTTATTCAGGCTTAGTTTTAGGATGTCTGAAGTATATTGACTGTACTGTCAGTTCTTACAGCGACCTGATATTATCTTCTCAATGCTTACTAGAACAATATGATATTACTGAGGTACAACAATCTGAAATGGATACTTCCCAAATCACAGTTCAGTCCCTTAGCTTTATACCAGCATTCCTTTTGGTATGCAGCATCCTGATTAATCATAAGCACTTGAGATGTGGGCATGAATCAATCCTGGATACATAAGCAAAGCATGCAATTTTGGGAATAGTAGGTTTAAGTTCTATTAGATGACCTTGCTCTACTCTGAAGGCAGGTAGATATGGAACAAGTTCTCTGTGTATAGATTGTACCAAGTTCAAAAACAGTCTTGGCCAAAAGCTTTTAAAAGATGTCAGGGGTGGTGGTAGGGGGAATGACAGTGCAATACAATGCACATTCAACATTTCAGAATGAGGTGATTGCATGAAAGATGGCTGAGATACACACAGAGAACCAAAAGAAAGGCATTATTACAAATCAAATACTGCATTTCTTTAAGAAACACTCAAAGCAAGGAACATGAAGCAATATGGAATATTTTACCCCCAGTTGTCGTTGTTGTTTGCTGTTGGCTTCAAGTTGTTGTGACCCTATGAACACAAGACCTCTAAGATCATCAGGTGCCTTGCTCAGATCCTGTAAACACAGGGCTGTAGCTTCCTTGGTTGAATCAATCCACATCTAGTGGGGCCTCCTCTTTCTCCTATTGCCTTCCACTTTTACCAAGCATCCAGTGAGTCATGTTGCTTCATGATACAGTCAGCCCTCCATATCTGCCAGTTCTGTATCCATGGATTCAACCAATCACAGCTTGAAAATATTCAAAAAAAAAATCCAAAAAGCAAACTTTGATTCTGTCATTTTATATAAGGGACACCATTTTACTACACCATTGTACATAATGCGATTTTAGCATCAATGAATTTTGATATCCACTGGGAACCAAGCCCTAGTGGATACCATGGGCCAGCTGTATGTCCAAAGGACCACAGCCTCACATTAATTGTTTTCACTTCTACTGGAAATCCAGGCTCAGTTGGCTGTAAGTCCCATTCATTTGTCTCTTTAATAATCCATGGTATCTCCAACACCACATTTCAAACAAATTAATTTTCTTCCTATCAGCTTTCTTCACTGTCCAGCTTTCATAATAGTATAGCTAGCATCATTCCGATTTCGATATTTAATAATATATCTTTACACTGGGGATCTTATCTAATCCCTGCCTTTCCAAATCTTATCTTTCTTCTGATTTCTTGACTACAGTCCCCATTTTGGACTGAGCCGAGCTATAGGAAATCTTTAATTATTTCAATGTCTTTGTTACTCATTTCAATGTTATGTAAATCATTTGTGGTAATTATTTTTGTCAAGTCTGCTATTTACTGCAAGTACTATGGTGTCACCTGCTTTTCTTACATTCTTGCTGTTCCTTCCCCCAGTTTTCACACCTGCAGGTATTGTTGTTGCTGTGTGCCTTCAAGTAATTTCTGACTTGCGGTGACTCTAAGGCAAGTTTATCACAGGGGTTCCTAGGGCTGAGAATGTGTGATGCATTAAGGGTCACTCAGTGGTTTTTCATGGCTGAGCAGGGAACCTAACCCTCATCTCCATGGTCAAAGTCCAAAACTCAAACCACTACCCCATCCTGGTTCTCTTCACAGCGGCTTTCTCTGAGTCTAATCCTGCTTTCTGTATAATATGTTCTGCATTTAAATTAACCAGATAAAATGATTAAATACAACCCTGTCTGATCCCCTTGCCAATGGAAACCCATTCTATTTCTCCATATTGTGTCTGACAGTAGTCTGTTGTCCCGAGTACAGATTATATATCAGGACAATCAGATGTTTATGGTACTCTTCTCTTCTTTCAGAGTGAGCTGTGATTTCTCATGATCTACATGTCAAAGGCTTTGCTGTAATCTATAAAGAACAGGCTGGTTTTCTTCTGAAATTCTTTGGTGTGGTCCATTATCCAATGTATGTTTGCAACATGATCCCTAATACCTCTTCCTTTTCTGAACCCAGCTCAGACATCTAGCATTTCTCACTCCATAAACGGTAAAAGTCTTCCTTGTAAAATCTTGAGCATCTTTTTGTTCTCAGCAGTGCAATAGTCTGAAGGTTATTGCAATCCCTGGTATCCCCTGTCTTGGGAATTGGAATATATAGTTGGTCCTCCACATTCACTAAGTTGCAAAACCGCTGGAAAAGTGGAAAAAACACAAAGATCAAAGTGTATGTGGTGGGGTGATGGGAGCTGAGGCATGATGGGGGGAGCGGGTATCCAGAATCTAAACTAGGTCTGGGAAAGGAGAAGGAAAGTGGGTGGGTCAGCATGGTGGCCCTATACTTCCTCTCCGTCTCCCATTTCCTTCCTTGGGCATGGGAGGTATTGGGAGAGGTTTTGGGGCGCTGAGAAATTGGGCTGTGAGCCATCCTTAGCTGGCCAGGCAGCAGCTGGCGGAGGCAGAGCACCAAATGAAGGTGTTTAAAGGGCTGTGCTGCTAAGAGGCAAAGTTTCCCCCAAGAAATGAAGCACTTGAGGTGGGGGAGCAGGAGTTAGAAAAACTAGCAAATAAGCAAATCTTGGAAAGTTAAACCCACAAATGTGGAAGGTCAACTGTAAATTGAATGCTCCTATACTGTGGCGCATTGTTTTGTTTTCCCTATTTGCTGGCAGATTCAGTAGCCTGAAACCGCTCTATTGGTATGTCATCTGTTCCTGGTGATTTACTCCTTCCAAGTGTTTTGTGAGTCT
Source organism: Iguana delicatissima (assembly GCA_948472985.1). NCBI lineage: Eukaryota > Metazoa > Chordata > Lepidosauria > Squamata > Iguanidae > Iguana > Iguana delicatissima. The sequence continues at coordinate 90,034 of CAOKZL010002224.1, read as the reverse complement.
TTTCTACTTTGCTTTCTAAAATTGCGAGTTCATCTTCAAATGTTTCATCCTTGAAGGAAACTGTCATAATTTCATCTTTTACATAATTTCTCAGTGTATTGCTTTCATCGACTTTTTATTATGTTCTGATCATATAATGTCTTCCCCCACTGGTCTTATTGTATTCTTGGTTTGAGTTTCCATTCAGTTTCTCAGATCCTGTGGAAGAGGTCTCCTGTTCTATTTTTTTTTTTTTTTTTTTTTGGTCTTCTTCTATATCTTTGTATTGGTTATTAGAATAGTTATCATTGTTCTACACGCAAGTTTCTGAAAAGTTGTATTTAGGATTCTGATTCTGTTTCTATCACATTTCACTGCTGCTTTTTATCTGTTATTAACCATCTGAAGAATTTCATCTGATGACAATCCAGTTTTATCTAGCTGTGGGTTTAAAACATGATGGGTAGACCTTTTGCATTATCTCCCTCTCTTTTTCTTAGCTAGAAACATAAACAGCTTCTATGAGTTCAATAAAGTAGGGGTGCCTGTGCATGTTGGCATACAAGCTTCTATGTCATGTGGCACCTCCATAAATACCTACAAAGACACTCATACGCAGGGCTGGAATAATTACAGGAAGGTCTAAGTTTCAGTTCCAGGCTTTTCTGCTTATAAAGCATCTACAATCAGCCCTCCACATTTTCAAGTTTGACTTTCATGGATTTGATTATTTGCATATTTCTCCAGCCCCTGCCCCCCCACCTCAGGTGGTTCTTTTGAAGGGGCGGCTTCCCTTTCAGCAGCTCCAATCAGGCTGCATAGCCCTTTAAAAACTCAGCTCTGGTCCTTCTCCTCCTCCTCCTCCTCCACTAGCTGCTACTTGGCTAGCTAAGGACAGCTCGCAGCCAGATATCTCAGCACCACAAACCCTCACCCAGTGCCCCACACACACCTGAGGAAGGAGATGGGCAAGAGAGGAAAGGCATAGGGCCACCATGCCAACCTCCCCCTTCCCTTTTTTGTGACCTGGATTGGACACTGGGTGCCTGCGCTCCCCACCATGACCCGGCCCCCTTCCCACAGACACACACACACACACACACACATTTTGGTATTTGCAGTTTTTTCACTTTTGCTAGGATCCTGCACCCCTAACCCTAGCGAATGTGGAGGGCCAGCTGTAGCATACACACACTCCAACTACATGCTTCTCCAGATGCTTTAGAACACAACTTCTATAGCTATGCCACCATAGCCAAGTGTCAGGATTAAGAAAGATGTAGTTGAAGAAATCTAGAGAGTTCCAGGTTGAGAAAGTTTGGTTTAAGGTGACACAACTAGAAATGACCACTGTTTGAGATCTTAAGATGACATAACATAAAGAGAGTTTACTCAATGGACTTTATATTCACTGAACACACACATACATATACACAGACAAACCAGCCACTTATTAAATCTTGTTTCTTACAGAAGCCTCAAAGTACTATGAAATCTACAAAATGGTCTTGAATAACAGAGCAATCACTCAGAAATAGGCCGCATACTTTGGATACAGAAGGTCTCAATTCATTCTCTACCATCTGCAGTTCAATGGATGCTAGGCAGCTGGTCTAGGAATGAACTGTCTGTCTCAGGAGCTGGGAAAGCTTCTGCTACTTAGAAGGGACAACACTGGGCTAGACGGATCAATGGCATGACTCAGTATTAGGCAACTAAACTTTTGAAGCTTATTTCACATGTACATCCTGTCCCATCTCACACCTTTGGTTCGGATACAAAAAAGCAGTTCTCTGTGCTCTTCCAATTATAATATTAACACATTAAAACAAGCATAGACAAAATACAGATCGGGATCTGCAATAGATCCTTGAGTGATTTGTACTATATCACCAGGGGTTTTGAGTCTCAGTTTGTAAGAACCGTGACAAACTGAACAGGCTCATTTATCATAAATCCAGGGTTGTACCGAAACAAGACAAAACAAACTAGTAGATCCCATTCCCTGGAGGTCTACACAGTCCTGCACCAACTGCCCATGTTACACACACAAAATGTGCAGACACATACTTTCATTACTAAATGTCTGATAAACGGGATAAGAAGGATAATAATTTAATAAATAAATGTAAGGCTAGAGCAGACTTGACATCTTGTTGGTTGCTCAAGATAACCAGCCTTTCCTGTTGTTTTCCACGCTAAACACAATTCCTTTGCATCCTGCCCTTTCCAGCTGGACCTGCTACCTGATGCAGAGCAACTCTGTAGTTAATTTTTGGAGCACAGCCATTTCTCCATGGGGTGCAGTTTTTCTCAAACCAGATTTCAGATAAGAAAAAGGTGGCCTCCACCTGCAACCTTTCACCTGCCTACATCGTGGACAAAGCACAGTCAGGGGAGGGCTTCCCTTTGCATTTTCGGCCACTTACCGAAATACCCACGCTTGCACGCTTTTCGTGGATCCATTGACAGAGGGACAGACATACAAGGCTGAGAATGATGGGCGCAGCATGAAGACAGCGTAAATCTGGGGAACCGAGGACAGGCTGCATAGCCTGGTTTTTGAGGCAGATACGGTACTGTTCTCAAACCCAAAGGACAAGTTATGCCGAGTCGAAGACATTTAACGAAGCAGCACGTACCTGGGGGCACCCTAAGAGCCGGCAGCGCGCGGCAGCGGAACTCCTAACGACCGGTTTATGTAAGCGCCCCTCGTAGCGCCCCGCGAAATCCGAGGCATCGCCAGCACCCCGGAACCCCGAGCCGGCCCGCAGTCGGCACTAACTGCCGCTCCGGCGCAAGCCCCCCGCCCTGGCCCTCCCTCCGGGGGGACTCGAGCGGGGGCGTCCGCCGGGAGCGCCCGATCCCCGTCTCCGTCTCCTCGTCTCCCCGACAGACTCGCCCCCGCCCCCCGCGGCTCCGCTCACCGACAGGTCTCCGAGGGCGAAGCGGCAGCCGCCCAGGCCCCTCGCGGCCAGGCGGACGGCCCCCCCGGCTCCCCCTGCCCCCTCCCTCCCCTTTCCCCTGCCCCGGGCGCGAGGCATGTCCGCGCGCGGCGCTTTCGCGGGGCGCCTCGGAGCCGAGCGGGCCGAGGCTGGCCGCGCCGGCGGTGGGGAGGGGCGGGCGGGCGCGCGCGCGCTCCCCGGCTCGCTCGCTCGCTCGCTCGCTGGCCAGCGGCTCACCTTGCAGGCGGGCGGGCGGGCGGCTCCGGGGCTCTGACAGGTCTCCCGGCTCCTCCGCGGTCGCCGCTCCGGCTCCCTTCTTCCTCGGGGAAGGCTCACGTCGAGGTCCGGCGCCTTCTCTGGATTCACCCGGTCCCCGCTCTCGCCCTCGAAGCCGAGCGGAGACAGCAGCCGAGCCCGCCCCCAGGGGGTCCCAGAAACCTCCGCATACAGCACCTGGCGGGGAGGGGGGCGAGGCGGGGCGGGGCGGGGCGAGGCGAGGCGAGGCGAGGCGGGGGGAAGGCAAGGCAGGGCGCCGCTCGCTCGCTCGCTCGCTCGCCCGCTCGCTGGCCGGAGGACGCCCGCGCGGGGCCTCTGGCCTCAGACGCGCCCGGCCGCCCCGCAAGCGCCCGGCCGCTCCCCGACGCGCGCCGCGCTCCGAGGCAGATCCACGCAGCAGGTGGCCATGGCCTAGCGCCCCGCCCGCCTCCGCTCCTCGCCAGGGGAAGGCGGTGAGAGGCGCGGGAGGGGAGGCGAGCAGGAGCAGCGCGGCGCCGGCACTCGCGCCTCGGCCGGCCAGCCAGGAGAAGCGGGAGGGGGAAACGCTGCCTCAGCGCAGCCCCCCCGCGCGCCCGCTTTCCAGCTCCTCCCGCTGGGTCTCGCCCACGTCAAAACTCCAGCGCGCGAGGCGGCGGCGGCGGCGGCGGCGGCGGCAATTCCTCGTGGTCCCAGACGCCGCGGTCCCCGGTAACCGTTTCCTCACCAAACCGCGACCCCTCGCCGCCGCCGCCGCCGCCGCCACCTCTGGGGAGCGCACTCTCTCCCCCGCATCCGCGCGCGTCTGAGGCGGGAGGGCCGTTTTACGCTGGAAAAACCAGCCCCCGAGATTCCTCTCCGCCTGGTTGGTGTCGGGCCGCGGCTCAAAACGTGGCATCTCCCCCCGGCACCCACGGTGTGCTTTTTGAAACTACTGTACTTTCAGAATATCATCCTCTGCATCCCGTTTTGGAAGAAACGCCCAGTCTCCCACCCAATGCTGGAAACCCACAGGGCAACCCTATAAATGTCTCACCGAGGCCATTTCCGCACTAGACTGTTATAGTGCTGTTATTCCACCTTCAGCATCCTATGCAGTTTAGGGAGGGGCCTTTAAGGATCCCAAGATTCCATAGGATGTTGAAAGTGGAATCATAGCACTATAAAAGTCTAGTGCAGAAATGACCTGAGAGACAAGTCAATAGAGTTCAACCACTCCTTTGCCCACTGATAGGTGTAGGTGTCTGTCCAGAAGCAGATGCCGCTACAGACAGATTGGTCTTACTCTCAGGTCTGTGCGCACAGAATTCAGGCCAGCGGCTTCCGCTCTTGGGAAATACTATCTTGACCCTCAAAAGAAGTTTCAGTATGAGGCCCTTCAGAGCAATAGCGATTGCCAGGGCAGGCATCAGACTTTAGGCTGAGGGCTACTCCTTTGCTGGTCTTCCTGCAATCATCAGAATCCCCTATGATAGGGGTTCTTAGCCTGCCTTCCAGAACCTCCCTGCGGGGTTGCAGTCTCCTCACAGGGCAGTCTGTGAAGGCTTGAAGAAATGTTATGAGCTTTTACAGTTAAAATAGGAAGGAAGAAAAGAAGGAAGGAAGATAAACTTGTAAGAAATCATTCCAATCAAAAAATATTACAGTCAGCGCTCCACATTCGCAGGTTTCACTTTTGCAGGTTTGATTGTTGCTGTCTCTGCTGCCTCCCTATGTCATTTTTAATAGGGACTGCAAGCCTCGTGAGACTGAGAAACTGCAAACGAGGCTTGTATGTCCTTATTAAAAATGGTGAAGGAACCCTGGTGCCTCAAAGCAATCCATGGTGGGTTGAATATGGCGATCATACTTTTTTGTGTGTGTTAAATATGGCTTGGGAGGGCCTAGAGGTATTCATGGTTTTTCCACTTTCACGAGAATCTTGTGCCCCTAACCCTAGCAAATGTGGAGGGATGACTGTAATAGGAGTCTGTGTATCTACTTATTTCTCCAGTCTCTCCAAATTTGAAGACTCTTGATGAGCAACTTTAAATAAATATTTGGTGCATTTTAGGGTTTTAAATCTTATATCTGGGTAGTCTGCAGAAACAAAACATATTTTAACTGGGGTTGTGTAAAGAAAAAGTTAAGAACCACTGTCCTGCAGCACATATGTTTAGTGACACTGCCTCTTCCTCTCCTTGTCCTTGTGGGCATGATAAAGCACCAGCAGTGGCACTTGCGAGGGAAGACAAGATGGTGATCTGTTCCATACTGCATTGAGTGGCTTTCATGATGTTGGGTGGGCTACCATTTATCTTGTTTCTCAGGGAGTCTTAACATGTTAGCCAAGTTAGCTTAACATGTTAGCTTGACTCTCACCATAAATTCTTGTTCTGTTTGCAGTGAGTGACTTGCAGTGGGAGCAAGCAGCAGTGTTGTGACCCAGCTCTGATAGTGGAAAGCTGGTACAGTATTGGGCATGCATTCTGACAGTGGGAAGTGGATACAAGAGGGTTACCATTTAGTTATAATTGCCCTTCATCTCACCACAAATCTGCCTGATACAAGTAAAGCTGAAATGCAGCTGTCATGCCTGGCTGCAGAACAGAGGGACCACAAGAACAGCGAGGCTCTTCAATCTACTACTGAGCTCGGCTGCCTTTGGCTCCCTTTCAGCTATCATCTACTTAGAAACTACGCAATCAGGCTACCTGAACAGTTTATATCCTAGACAGTTATGATACGAATTGTAACAGAAAAACCTGGTGCCTAAGTCTGCTTCCCCACCCCCATTTTTTTCCCTATATGTCAAAGCTTTTCATTTATAAGCCTGACAGCCAGGATCTCAGTAATCTATAGATCTGTGTAAGATATTCTAGGAGTGGGGAGGAGGGTTTATGATACAAGAGGTCCCCTTTCACCTCCCCACCAAAAACATTTCAGAAAATGGTGAGACTACAGAGAAGAGCCTCTAGGAGTCAGTATAGTTGACAGACCAGCCTCCACTGATTAGAGTGATCCTGAACACTGGCAAAATGTGGATATCTAGGCTCAGTGTGGATTACATCAAACCTGCAAACTACAAGTCTGGGTCTTTGAGCAGAAACTGCAAACCCATCCAGCACAGTTTAAACCCATATTCACCCATCTGCCTTTCTGCTGATCATGACTCCTCTCTCTTCTCTTGATTAAATTTCATTTTGTTTCTCCTCTAGTCCATTACCCAGTCCTGACCAGAACCTGGAAAAGTTACTTTTTGGACACCTCCCAGACTGCACATCCAGTTTGCATGTTGACTAAGGGATCCTGGGCATTGTCATTCAAAACAAATAAACAAAAAAACTCTTTAGGTGTTCTGTTCCAGAAACAGATCTGACATTTCAACAACAGTCTTGGACTGAAACAGTAAGAGAAAACAGAATTCAGAGTCACTTTCTAAGAGTGAAATAATCATGAAAATAAAAAACTAAGACCTTTTGAAGAAGAAGAAAGGGGAGAATATTGAACAGTGCAGTACTGAGGAAAGGAAATTCCAGCCATTTTTAGGTCCAGCCATCTTTAGGTCAGTCACTTTGGCTCTTTCCATGATCACGAAAAAGTAATTTTTTTTTTTTTTTTTTACTGTAACCCCCAGAATCTGTGTGTTTTGGCTTGAGATTGTGTCCAAAAATAACTTCCATGTTTTGGAATTTGAAAAATAACAGGTTTCAGACGATGAGAGGGAAAAGCCTGCCCACCCCTGGTTTAATGACTCCAAGCCTCTCAGTTGACACATCTGGGTGATGATGCTGTGGAATGGGGTCTGATGATTCTGGACATAGAATCATCCTCTCCCCACTCTCAGCAGGATACTGAGTCTGATCTGACCACAGAAAGAGGCTCCCAACATTATCCTAATGCCACTTTCACTGTAAAAAGCTGCCCCCCATCTGTCTGGGGAGGGAGCATTTAAATGATCTACTTAAGTCACACAGACAAGGGGAAAATATGGTATTCACCAGAGCTTGGAATAGTTTCTCTTATAATATACGTTTCTAATATTACTACAGCTTAAAAATTCTCTAGCTGGAGTGGTTAGGGGATTCTGGAAGTTGTAACTGTTTTTTAAAAAGTCACATTTAGTCTTTAGCCAGTTGATTGCTGCATGTACACTCATGTATGTGCCAATGAGATGATTTGGACAGCTACAATTAGATTTTTGCCAACTCAGGTGATGTTTAAAACAGGGGTTGCCAACTGTGGTCTCCAGACAATTGGTTGATTGATTGATTGCCTAGAACTCCTACTAGTATTAGCTTTCATAGCCAGTAGTGAGAGATAGGAGCTTCAGTTCAAAACATGTGGAAAGCCTCAGTTTCCTACCCAGAGTTGCAGCTCTTCCATTTGCTCTATAGGTCAAAATGAAAGAAGAGCAAATTTAAGCCTGCACTACTATTAGAATATATAGCAGCAATATATATTATTGGTTATAACCTCCAAAATGAAAACCATGTTTAGTTGTAGTTGTATGTTTATATAGTTTATTTTAAAATTATGCTGCACACCTGATTTCATATGTACATAAAATTATACTTTTAATAGAAGAGCAGGTTAAACAAATTACTACTATGACTGGATTATGCTCAAAATATTCTGCTTGTAAAGATCAGTGATATTAAATGTTCCAGTATTACAGCTGCATTTACACAGTGTTTAAATGTTTGTCCATCTGTATTTACATGGAGTGATTTATTCTGCCGGGCGAGTTGCTAAGTTTAGGATTTGTCAAGTCAGGAATGACTTGAAGGCACAAAACAGCAAGTTTTATTCTGCAAGTGCAATAGGGCAGAAGAAAGGGGCAATAATCATTTCAAAAGAATCAGCACTAGCTTTACCCCTATTTTAGGGTAAAGGAATATAGAACATTGGAAGCTGCCTTTGGATTCAAACGCCTGCTGTGGTTCACAAATAATTTCAAGGACCTCCTGGCCAGAGGTGGCAGCTGCTGCTTGCTGCCATGGTCTACTCGCCAGCTCTCTTGGAGCTGTAAGAAGAGCAAAGAGATAGGCTGTCGTGCAGCATTTGCCTTGTACAGTCCCTCCAGGCAGTTGTAAGACTAGGCCCAGAAAGAGAGGGCAAACAAAGGGGCAATGCTAATTAATGAAGTGGCAGTACATATATCTAGCATTGCCAGGTTAACTGACACTGGAAGGCTCAAAACTTTAGGCTCAAAAAGTAATTCAATAATATCAAATGTTAGAAATTGGGATATTAATTCATAACCACATACACTAATAATTAAAAACTATTTACTTGAGTTAATGAATATTAACTCATTATTTAAAATCCTGGTATTCCAGGCAGACATGGGGATTTACAGAGGACACCATAGAGTTTGTCACCATTGATCCTAGGGGCACATTTTGTTATTGGAACCTTCAGAGGTTCACTTTTTGTTGTCTTAAAATTACCTTCCCTCAACCTAAACCTAAAGCTCCACCTAAACCCGAGGTGAACAGATACTTAAGGATTGTAGGAGTTCAACATGTATGGAAACCGTTAGGAAAACTTTCCCAAAGATCTCACAACCTGATCAATTTTGCCACTAATTTTATCTCTCTTGTATTTTCTATGCCCCCATTTACAGACATGAATACTGTTCACTTGCCTTTCAAATACCTCCCCACACCCTATCAAGAAGTCCAATATGAGAAGATGAATGTTGGAGCTCAGGTTTTTCTCATTTAACTCAGTAGGACTTACTTCTGTGTAGATTTTTTAAAAACCATATAGAAAGATGGGAGAAAAGGAATTCATCTATCTGTATCTATTGACTCCAACTTGCAAGCCTATCCAAACCTTTCACTGTGTGATCCACTGAAGATGGAGATTAGTGAAAAGCAGAATGGGAAGGGTGAGGAGATGAGAGAAAATAAAAAGGCAAGAGGAGAGGTAAAGAGTCTGATGAGATTGAAGCTGTTCGTCTGGAGCTAAAAGATTTGTTTTTTAAACTCATGCCCTCCACATACTGAGTAAATACTCAGGAGAAGGTGGATGGGTCAGAGAAACTTTCCACATACTTATCTATGCGCCCAGCACTTTGGAAAATAATAAACACTCTGAAGGATTATAATGAGTTTCAACAGGATTTACTCCTGAGTAAACATGCGGATGGTATAGGTTTAATTAAACTACAGGGCACTTGAAATAATATACAATACAAACCAGAATAAAACCAGTAGAAAACTGAAGAGAGTCACACTTCCCCTGCTGAAGACAAAAACGGCAGTGTAGGGGGAACAGCAGCCTTTTAGACTTGAATTGTCTGCCACTCTGCCAGGGCAACAGCTGTTTGAGAGCTAAAGGATCAAATCAGTCCCTCACCCCATGCCATTCCATACCCGGAGTCATTTTTTGTTCTTCTTCCTTCTCCGATTGTTTCCTAGGTATTCTTCTGCTGAGTTCTGTAGCTAAGCAACAGTGATGCACCGCCACCAGTCCTAACCTTTCTTAGGCCGCCTTGTTTTCTGAATTTGCCAGAGGAAGAGCCAACCATGTTAATGAATTCTAACCTTGGGAAGACATCTAGTGAGCTATGCTAGCTGCAGAAATATCCTAAAACCTAACAATTTACCAGTTTAATCATAGAATCATAGAATCATAGAGTTGGAAGAGACCCCAGGGCCATCGAGTCCAATCCCCTGCTATGCAGGAACACCCATCAAAGTATTCCCAACAGATGGCCATCCAGCCTCTGCTTAAAAACCTCCAAAGAAGGAGACTCCACCACACACTCTGAGGCAGCATATTCCACTACCGGACAGCTCTGACCATCAGGAAGTTCTTCCTGAGGTTCAAGTGGAATCTCCTTTCCTGCAGTTTGAATCCATTGCTCCTTGTCCTAGTCTCTGGAGCAGTAGAGAACAAGCCCGCTCCCTCCTCAATATGACTTCCCTTCAAATATTTAAACATGGCTATCATGTCCCCTCTTAACCTCTCTTCCGCAGACTAAACATACCCAGCTCCCTAAGACGTTCTTCACAGGGCATTGATTCGTGTGTGCATGTTTCAGGCATGTGTGTTTGTGCGTGTGTGTGCATGTGCACACGCATGTAGATGTAGTTATGTTTATGTATGTGTATAAATGGCACAATATACTTAGGGGTTATTTTCATTTTTGCTTCTGACACAATAGCTTAGACTGCCAGGTTAAATCACAGTGGAGTCCACATGATGAGCAGGAGATGATAAGAGAAAAGCCCCTGAAAAAAGTGTTTCAACTAAGTGTCTTCCCCAGTTATTTCACCTTCATTTACAAATGAAGTGGGATATAACTTTAGCTCCAGCCTTCGGGCAGGTGGCAGCTTTAGAGAGGGCCGTATCACTGCTGATGACAAACTTCTGGGGCTCCCCGCCATCTGGGAAACACACCAGGACATAGTGGACAGTTACTAATGAGATTATTGACTGTTGGCAGCTCTTGGGGAACAAATGATATGGGACCAAAGGCTGATGCTGCCACAAGCAACATTTTGGAGGAGGCAGTGGCCTAATCAGCCCAATGAAGCTGTCCTCTGCCTTAAGGTTCCCAGGCAGGACAGCATGGACCAGGTGAGTCTGGCAATGCAGTTTACAATCCACAGGGCTTAGAAACATGGTCTTGGGGGGAAACTTGGGGGGAACTGGGGACTTCTCTGTATGGGAGGGAGGACAATTTCATATTAGATTGTAACCACAGAACAGCAGGCCCGTAAACAGCTATGGCTTATCTGTTAACTACTCTATAGAGAATGAGAGAAAAAAGTGAGAGAGGAGCCCAATGATTAGAAATGGGGAAACCTCGGAAAGAGTGGTAGATCAGATATGGGCCAAAACCTGGCTCCTGGCTTTTCTTGTTTATGCTGCGGTCATAGTGAGAGTGGAAAGTTGGCATGCCCTAAATCCAAGTTAGTACATTGACATTATTTAGCACTACCAAAGTAGTCTACCAATGTAGACTTAGTGGAATCTGCATAGCCTTTTATGATAAGAATCTTTTCATGTAAGGCTGTAATCATCCCCTCCCTTTCCAAGGATCTGTTGCAAGCCCAGCTATGTATGCAAACTAAATGACCCATCTCACAGTGGACCTACAGTTAATTGGAGGCCAACAGCAGGAGACCAGGTGGGGAAGACTACACGTATCTCGCAACAGCTCCTTCAGTATTGGCAATTTGGTTCGCAAGGGATTCTGTTCACATTACCCACACAAATGAGAGAAGAACAGGTTGCTTACCTGTAACTGTGGTTCTTCAAGTGGTCATCTGTGAACTCACACAAATGGGTTTCGCACCTGCGCAGAAACAGCCTTCAGAACCTTCTCGAGCCTACCGTTGGCGTTTTGGCAGTTGACCCCTCCCCCGTCCCCTGAGGGTATATAAGCCCCCCGCCCGCTGTAACAGTCAGTTCCATCACCACGTGTGTGGCAGCAGTGGAACCAAAACGTGCAGCAGGACATGTGTATGGAGGAGGGATGGGTTGTGTGAGTTCACAGATGATCACTCAAAGAACCACAGTTACAGATAAGCAACCTGCTTTTCTTCATGGTCTGTGTGACTCACACAAATGGGAGACTAGCAAGCTGTCATAGAAGAAGATGGGTATAACATGCTGCTGTAACTACTCTTGTGTTTTCCCTTTTCTTTCTTCTTCTTTGTTTTTTTTTTGTAAAACTCATCACCAGCATATAAAAGATAATAAAGAAACATTTATTAAGTAACAGACAATATTGTCATCTCTTGTCCAACAGAAGAAAACAAAACAGCTCTCCCAAATCCTGCATCACTCCTATGACCTTTCCGCATCTTACTTTTTCGCGGAGGTGGGGGGTGGCATTCGTGCGAGCAGCCTCTTGTGCAAGGCGCTCTCTTCGCTGCTCCTTCGTCCTGCAGCTGGCTTGCCGGTAGCGCGAGCGCCTCGCCCCTTCCTACCGCAGCACAACCTGGGAATTGCAGGCTAGCGCTGAGGCAGGAAGCGCGACCAGCCCGGCTCCCGACGTACTGCAGCGCAGGTAAGTGTGCGCGGGCCCCAGGAGCCTTGCACAACCACGCACCATTTTCGGCTTGAAGCCGAAAATGAAAAGGTGCGTGTGTGGTTTGTGTTAGGCTCATGAGCGTCACATAAATAGAAGTGCGTCATACAAACCACTGCTCCCATTAACGCGATGCTCAAGGGGCCCTCTCGCAAAAGAAACTGCATGCGAAAAGGGCCCTAGACCTGTTGTCCACTTTGTAATGACTAACAAATGTAAGTGGTTGGGACCAGGTAGCTGCTTTACAAATCTCATGCAATGGTATACCATCTAGAAAGGCTGTGGAAGCTGCCATAGACCTCATGGAGTGAGCTCGCACAGAATCAGGGAGTTTCTTTTTTTAGCAATTAGCAATTCATAAGATAACTTAATAGTAGACACTACCCATTTTGATAACCTTTGAGGTGAAACTGGGTTGCTCTGCCTTGTTATTGAATAGCAAACAACAATTTATTTGATTTCCTAACTGAAGAAGTGCATTGAACATAAAAGGCCAACGTTCTTCTAACATCCAAACAATTTAGGTTTTTTTCCATTTCTGACCCAGGATTCTGCATGAAAGCAGGTAACACTATGTCTTGGTTAAGATGGAAATATGATACCGCTTTCGGCAGGAAAGTTATATCTGGTCTTAGCACCACCTTATCTTTGTGAAATCTAAAATACGGAGGATCAACCCTAAGCGCACATAGTTCGCTGGCCCTCCTGGCCGAAGTTATCGCAACCAAAAATGCAGTTTTCCAAGACAATAAATGCATATCACAAGTGGCCATAGGCTCAAAGGGCTTAGCAGCTAATTGTTTCAAGACCAAATTTAAGTTCCATCCTGGGACAGGTGGTTGAACTGGAGGTTGTTAGTTCTTATAACTTTGAACCTCTTAATCAGGGGGTCCAAGAAACAGGATGGTTTACCCTGTTTTTGAAAATTACAAGAAATTGTAGCCAAATAACATTTTATTGATGATAAAGATAGCCCTTGAGTTGACAATTCTGTGCAAAAGGAAAGAACATGTACATTATTACAACCTGTAGGAGTAATTCTATTATGTTTCAAATAACTACAGAATTTAGCCCCATTTATACGCATAGGACTTCAGTGTCGAAGCCTTATGCGCAGCCAGTACAATTTGCCTAACAGCATCAGGTAAGTTCTCCACTATAGCAGATTCCATGCCGTCAGCCAAAGCGTTTGAACATCGGGGTGGAAGACGGTACTGTTGTGAATGCCAAGAAGATCTTGTCTGCATGGCAAGATTCGATACCATCCTTGAGACATCTGAAGAAGAGTTGCAAACCATAGCTGCCTTGGCCACCAAGGTGTCAGCAACACTGCCTTTACTTTGTCATGACAAATTTTGGCAATAACCTTCATTATCAGGGGAAATGGAGGAAATGCATATACTGTTGGTCCCATTCAACTGAACAGAAAGGCATCTTCGAGAGTCTGATGTCCTTTTGGGGAATGGGAACAATACAGTCTACAGTCAGTCCAGATGCAAAGAAATCTATTTGAGGGAACCCCCACTTCATGAATACTTCCTGAATTACTTCCTTGTTGACCATCCACTTGCGACACAACCACGGTATTCTGCTGAGTGTATCTGTCAGTAAATTCCGTTCTCCTGCCAGAAAAACAGCTGATGTAAGAATCTTACATCATAAGATTCCCATAATTGGATTGCTAGATTCAACAACATGTGCAACCAAGTTCCGCCTTGCTTGTTTATGTGGTACATTACTGTTGTATTGTCTGTTACAATTTGAATTGACTTCCTTTGCAGGTAGTGGTGAAAAGCTCAGAGTGCTTTCATAACTGCCATGAACTCTAAGATGCTGATGTGCAGGTTCCTTTCTAGTCCTGTCTGTAAACCTCTTATTGTGAGGTCTCCTAGATGAGCACTCCAACCTTTCAGCAATGCATCTGTCGTCACTGAAACTGACGGTGGTCGTGATAGGAATGGCATTCCTCTTAATACATTCTCTGGGTTTTTCCACCAGTCCAGAGAGCAGAGAACAACCCTCGGTACCATGAGGTACTTGAGGTGATGGTCCCAATGGGGATTGAATCTCTGTATCAACCACTGTTGCAGTGGCCTCATCCTTAATTTGGCATATGGTGTGATGAGTGTAGTTGACACCATCAGTCCTAGTGCAACCTGTATTGCTTTTGCTTGGAGTCTCTGAGATCGTTGTATTCTTGTCGCACATTCTAAAATCTTCTTCCACCTGTCGTGTGGTAGAAATACTTTTTGTAGTTGTGAATCTAGTACCGCCCCTATGTATTTGATCCTCTTTGTTGGTATCAAATTTGACTTTTTGTAATTTATCATTAAACCTAACTTCTGTAGGTTGATTGTGGTTCTGAGGTTTACAGATAGCTGCTTTTGGGATGGTGCCACTATTAACCAGTTGTTGATGTAAGGAAACACAACGATACCTTTCTGACGAACGAAAGTCGTCACTACAGACATGCATTTCTTTTTTTATATATAATAATTTTATTAAATTTCCAAATATAAAAACACAATTTCAAATTGAATTTTAACATGAATTGTTTATGCTCTTCCATTCCTGTCTCGGTCCCCACCCCCCGAAGCCCACACAGTATCATTCCCGTACCACATTACAATGTTGTTCCCCTGCTAGAGCTAGCTTCTCACATGCCTTTCCCTGATATATAAATGTTACATAATTGACTTTCATCACTCCTTTATGAGTCCGGTCCACTGATAGATTCCCAGCTAGTACCCGATTCTGGCCTTCCTTCTTCCTCTCCTATTTACCTTTACAATAAAATACTATATTACCCACAATCTGAGCTGATTTACTGTTTACCTCTTCCTCACTTTTTCTATCCTTATCTTTATCATATTCTAATTTATTTAACAAAGATTTTTTTTATTTTATTTTATAATACATTCTATTAAAATACCTTCTACTTCATTTCAATCAGGACCACCCATCTTATCTCCTCTTCTCCCCCCCATGGGATCCCCCGGCCAAACCCATTATTTGTTATTTCTCCGTCACTTATCGTCGCTTAAGAGTTCAGGCCGATTCACCCACTTGGATGTGGGGGGAAATAAAGCTGCGAACCAATTTCCTCCTCTGTCTCCAGTTTATATCCGAAACCTCTCAAGGGATCCAAATCCAGTCTTCCACCCTGCGTCCAGCAATGAGAGCTTAGCCCAGAACTCTCCTCAAAATATTTTTATGTACTCTTATTGTCGCTTAGGAGTTCTGAGCCTTCCCACCCCCAGACACGGGGCTACAACCAAAACTGAGTCCCCATCATTTTTTACCCCTTTCAAATATCTTATTAAACACAAACACATATCTATTCTGTAACTCCCCTTTGCCCATATTTGCTGCATAAGTATTTTAGATTCATCTCTATATGTCATCTACCCCCAAAAATCCATTCTATCTTCCATTCCTGTTTTCTCTATTTCCCGATTTTCCTTTCATACCCTTCCCTCCCTCTTCCACTCGGCTACCCAGAGTTCAATTGAAAATTTTCCGTCATCACATCGTCGCTTTACTTCTGGATAGCCAAATAGGGAGAGAGTCTTTTTTTTTTTGCCGGCAACCTTCTGTCACTGATCCGTAGTCATAATATCCAGGGAGTCAAAACACAGCTCATAAACAACAGCCACAACCCCCTCCAAAAAAACCTCCAGTTATTTTCTCTAATACTTTGCTCTTTCCCAAACCCAGTGGCAGGACTATGGTTCAGAACCCTTTTCGGATTTATTTCTGTACTCTTATTGTCGCTTTAAGTTCCAAACCGCCCTGCCATCTGGGGTGGGGTTACAAATGCGCAGCATATACTCCCCAATCAGATTGTTCCCATTGAACTAATGCACATTTTCATCCTATACAACCCTTTTTGCCCCATATCAATTGTTTTACTTTGCTTCCCCACACATTTCTGATACAACAACCCAGAACCCATCTCAAATGTTTAATATATTTCAACGTATGCTTATTGTTGCTTTAGAGTTACGAGTTGCCTTGCCGCCATAAGTGGAGCTGCTATTCATCCTTTTCTTTTCCATTTCACTCTACTGCTCTCCCCTGCAGCCAAACTCACTCATTCCGAGGGGGTGTTCACTTTTGTAACCTCCAATTCCAGGTTTTATTCACGACCCAGTCATGTATTCACACCAACAGACAAAGATCAGGAAGACAGAAGCAGGAACGTACTCTCATGGAACGTACTCTCGTATCATCATAGTTTCAAAACTCCTCGATCCTGGTCCTGAAGCTCAAAACTCACACCACCTTCATTTAGATTAGCCCAGTCCAAACTCTTTCCTCCGCCATCTGAATTGTGTTGATTGTATTAATTATTAGAAAATCCAGTTTTATAAATAGTCTTATTAATCCAGTTTAAAGTATTTAAGAGTCAGGAAGAATTTAAAATCTGCAGAAAATTTAAAGGAACATACAGCTCAGTCCTCCACATCTTGCCAATCTCTTTCCCTCAGTGTTAGCCGCCCCTTTAAGAAATCTCTCAGTTCTTACAGCCCTGAAGCCAAACTCACGCTGCTAGCTTTGCTTCTCCGAGTCTTTTCTCTGCCGCTCCTGCACCTCGTAGCAAGCCATTCTCGCTGTGGTTTTCTCGGAAGTGGGGAACGAGACAGGTCAAAGTTTTATTTCTTTCGTTGTTTCATTGTATCTTCTGTTTAAAAAGCCGTTCGGTGGCACTTGTGCCACGGCAACGACGTCCTGCTGGATCCGTCATGGTCCTTCGACCCCCTGGTTGCTGCTACTCTCCCATCCGCGCAGAACAGAACTACGCACCAGTTTTGGGGTCCCCGTTGGACCACTTCCGCAGCCCTCGTACCGAGGGGGTGGTTGGCCACCTCAGGGTGCCAAAAGAGGTGGCTGGACTCCAACAGGAGGCAGCTCGGAGCCACGCCATTGTGCAGCTTCAATCTGAGCTGCCGCTCACGTCCGCCACTCGGCCGGAAGGGGCACTACAGACATGCATTTCGTGAAGACTCTTGGAGCCGTACTTATGCCGAATTGTAGAACACGAAAGTGATAAGCCTTTCTGCCAATGGTGAAGGCCAGGAATAATTTGTGTTCCAGTATTATTGCAATATGGAAATATGCATCCTTTAGATTTAAGGTTGCAAACCAATCTTCTCTTTTTAACAGTGGTAGGATAGCAGTCAGAGTTACTATTCTGAATCTTTTTGGTCAGACATAATAGTTGACACCTCTTAGGTCTAATATTGGTCAGAGACCTCTATTTTTTTTCTTCACCGAAAAGTACCTTGAAGAGAAGTTTCTTTTCAGCTGTGTTGTGGTGATTTTTTTCTATTGCCCCCTTTTGAAATAATGTTGCTATTTCCTTTTCCAATTCTGGAGAGGGTATAGTGCTCCGAATTCGACCTGTAGGAGGTAAATGGCGAAACTCTATGGCATATCCATGTTCTATGATATCTAGGACCCAAGAGTCCGTTATGATCAATGACCAAACAGTCACTTAGTCCTTTAGTCTTTCCTCAAACGGGGGTTGAAGAGAAGCACTTGGTTCTTTGTTGGTATGTCACTCGGCAACAAAATTTCCATCTGAAGTAATGTCTTGTCCATGTTGGTAACTGATACTTGCCAGGAAGGTATCGTGACACTGGTTGTCAAACCATATGTTTGTTCTGGTCTGACAGACGTTTCTTATACTGAGGTTGTTTGTATTTTGAGAATGGTAACTTTCTCGATGAGAGATGTTGAGGTGTATTTTGTCTATTCTGAGGTGGAGTTGGGGTCAGAGTTCTCCTTGGGAATGGTTGGTATCGACAATATTGATATCTCTGTGAATATGTCGATGTTGGAAACTTGTATTTCTTTGCCATTGATCGCATCTTCTGAGCATACTCTAGCTTTTCATCAGTACTGACACTGAATAGCCCCAATGAATCAAATGGCAAATCTTCAATCATTGATTTAGCATGTTGGGATAGTCCCGATGAACAAAGCCACTCATGTCGTCTTATTGCTATAGCACCAGCTATGGCTTTGCTACTGCAATCAGTGATATGTTTTGCTGTAGTAATTTGTTGTGACAACAAGCGATAGGCTTCTCCGTACAGAGCAGTAGCAGTTTTCTTCTCTTCATTGGGGAGCATGTCAAGATACGATTTGATTCTGCTCCAGAGAAATTGTTGATACCCATAAAGGTGGCATAGTTTGAAATTCTGAACAATAAAGCTGCATTAGAGTAGGATTTTCTGCCTATGTTGTCTAACTTTTTCCCCTCTTGATCAGCAGGAACAGCATGCAGTCTTTGCAATTGTCTTGCTTGTGCCGCATCCACAGCTATGGAATTCAGTTTAGAATGTTAAACCCACCAGTCTTTCTCAATCTCGACAAGACAACACAGAGATTCAAGTTTTTTGGATGTCAACGGTACCGGTGACAGCATCGGCCACGACTTTTTCACTGTTTGAGATAGGTATGGAAGTGGCACAATTATTGCCAGTACTGGAGCACAATCCTGCAAGTCCTGGAAAATTGGGTCTTTCAGATCCTCTCTATGATCTTCAGTTTGTAAATTCAGTGACCTAGTCATTCTAAGAACCAGATCCGTAAAAGCTCAAACATCATCAGTAGGTGATATTCTCTTGGCAGTAGAGACAAAATTTGTCTCAAAATTATCTAATCCATGAGATGTTCTCGATGATGTCGATGATGCTGTTGATGGTGATAGAATCCGATGGCCATGAGAAGACCTAAGTGTAGAGTCTTTCATGCAAATTTCTGAGACATACTCTTGGTGGTTATCTCCTATGATACGATCCCGTTTAGAAGACTTAGCTATTTGCACTGAAGATGCTATCACCCGCTGGCACGGAAGGGTTGTAGAACATGATGAAGAATAAGTGGAGTGACAGTACTGATCATCAGAGCCCTCTCAATACCAACAGTATCATCCATAGCAATCTAGGTTTTCCAAATAGGAATAAATGTCCCTGGAGTTGACTGAGATATCATCATGGTACTGAGATGTTGATCTCTCTTTATAGCGCCGGTACCAATAGGATGACCTGCCGATTGATCGAGACCTTCAGTAACCAGATCTTGGCGGAGACAGTGGAGTCTGGCACCGTACCCAGGCCTGCTAGCTTGGAGATCTTCTCCGTATCGAAGCTCTTTTGCCAAGGGACAGCATTTGTTGCTGTGGAGCTGACCCAATTGATACCTGAGGGGAAGCTTCAGTTATCTCCCCTTCCGATCTAATGCATACTTCCTTGATCTCTTCAGAGGGTATGCTATCTTGATTCCCATGTCGCTGTGGGGGCCACACTTCTACTGAAGCGGTTTCTTGGGTTACAGCCGACCGAGTTGGAGAACGAGATGGCGTTTAAGGCTTGTCCTTCTTTCTATGCTTCTTAAATGTCTCCGTTGAAGCGGAATCCTTAATTTTCCTTTTCCTGTCCTTCTCCTTCCTTGGCAGTTTCATACTAGGTGGAGGAGAGGAATGATCTTGGCAGTCAGACAAATGACTCATCGAAGCCGAGGGTACTGGGTCTCGAGATCTAGATGTAGAATGAGACCTTAGTCTTGACAACAATACTGAAGCATTACGTCAAGATGCGGAGGAAGAATTTGAATGGGCCATTTTCAATGTGCAGTGGGTAGACTTATCCTGTTGTACTGGCTCTGTGGTAGTTAATGCATTTTTCCACAACAAGGCCTTCAATCGAGCAGCCCTATTGCGTTGAGTCTGAGGTGTAAATAATTAACAATGGCCACAGGCACCCACTTTGTGGCCCTCACCCAAACAAAGGAGGCACTTAAGAGTGGCCGTCCTGATCTGGTATCTTTCCTCCACAGGTTATGCAATGTTTAAACACAGCTGTTGCCATACAACTTGCCAAACGAACACAGTCCGAAAGAATAGTCCATATACCAATAATCTAATTTCAATTTCTGAGTAGCAACCAGTCCAAAACGCCAGAGAAAAAAGGGAATAACCTGTATCCAAAGTGTGCAAGTATTGAGAAGGGCTCCTACACACTGCTAACGTGGCGGACAAAAAGGAACTGACCATTACAGTGGGCAGGGGCTTATATACACTCAGGGGATGGGGGAGGGGTCAACTGCCAAAACGCCAACCTCAAGAAGGTTCCAAAGGCTGTTTCTGCACAGGTGTGAAACCCATTTGTGTGAGTCACAAACACCACGAAGAAGAATTAGTGTTCCAGTTGTAGGGGCCTTCAATCATTTTGGAAGAGAATTCCCCAGTGAGGTAACAACAGGAACCAGCACTTAAAATGCAAAGGGCAAGGATCTTGATAGTCACTTTCTAGAGATGTCCAATCCAGTTTGGTTAGACATGCTAGTTCCACAGTGCATATCTATCAAGAACTTTCAGATCCTGATAAAGTATGTGATGGATTCAAGTTCAGCTTTACTGCCATTTTGCAGATTTCCATACCACCTCCTTTTTGTTTATGGTTATTCAAAACTAGCTAAGCATCTGGAATTAACAGGTAGATGGTAGATTGACAGGGAAGTTCATGAGGGAAGAGGTTATCAGAAACTGTGGCTTAGAAGCAGAACTGCTGAATGGTGACATTAAGTTGGCTTTTTGCTCTCTCCTAATTCACACCAAACATTTTTAACTACTGGGCTTCTCACAGGATGGTGGCCTCTACATGGACCAGGCACCCCTAAGAAGGTGTTTGGCCTCTTGTTCTGCTTTTGGAAAATCCAGTGCATCGTCCACCTACCTTACCTGCTTGGGTATACAAACTGACATCATTTAACAATACTGCCATCTCACAAATGGAAAATTATAGGAATTAAAGAAAGTCATGTTACAACAATTGCAGGAAATAGTTGGTTGTCTTAATTTTACATGGCCCTGGTGGGGCCCTCCTGAATTGTTTTTGTGATGCAATACCAGGGTTGCATAAACTCACCACAAACTCAGGGTTATAGCTGATACAAGGGCCAACATGGAGGTTCAGAGTGAGTTTGTATTCCATTTTAATGGAGCTGCAGAGGATCTTCACACAGCAGTTTACTTTACAGGGAAATGGTGCCAGGGTTTGTTTGTTTGTTTTGGTGTCAGTCATGTGAGGTAGCTCTTGAAATTTTTCCAAATATGGTGACAGTTTGATTATGGGTTGCTGAATCAACAATTTGTCAATCCATTTTTGGTTACACTATGATCCTGGTTAGTGTGACTAATTTACTCATCTCTAGATACCTTAATTCCACGTACCTGGTCCAAGTCTTCATGGTAGAGGCCTCCAGTTTAATGTCTTGTTCATTATGAGACATACACCTGGAGTAAAGCAGTTGTTCACAATCAGATGAAATAGTTTCATCAGCTGGCTCTGATGGTCCAATCAGTATCACAGCAGTTTTCAGCAGGGCTGAAGCTGCTTGATGGAGTGAGGTCAAGAGAGATGTTGCTGGTGTGGATCTTTCCCACCAACAGTTGGAGCTTTCAAACATCTTGGTCCAGATACAGATCTAAGTCCTGTGGAGTCTTGGAGGGGTGAGGTTGTCTGAGCCATTAGTCTCTCTGAGGCAATTTGCAAGGCAGTTTGAGTTATTTCAGTTGTCTAACAGGATGCAGGTGTTGTGGCCTATTCATGCTGGCCAAATATTGCAGTATTGTACTTCTTTGAGGGATGGGGCTCTGAGTCTGCAGTCTATCAAGACAAGGCTGCTAGCATTGGCTTTTGCTGCTAAAGCTCAGGGGTATGAGGTTACCACCTGTAACTTCTGGAAGGGTAGACCAGGGAAAGAGGGCAGATTGCTGATGGGGGTTAGACCTGGGTTCCTTTTTCCCATGCTGACTTTTTGCTCCTTAGCAAATACCAGTTTTCAACTGTCACCCCAATGGTCTTGCAGAGCTTCAGCCTACAAGGGGTTCAGTTTCACACCTGTTTCTTCTGGATTGGTGCTAACTCTACAGATTTTGCAATGGGCTTAGGCTCAGATTATTGGGTGCTAGAGATCATCTGGTGTGAAGATGTACATGCATCTTCTTAGGTTTAGAATGCTTTACGACATTCTAAGGCTGTTCTTTGTCCTATCTCTTAGTTCCCAGGTGCTGTTTGGCAAGACAGGTCCTCCTCTAAGGCCATAGTATGGTTTACAGGTTGGTGCATCAGACCTGAAGTTCCCATTTTGGGGCTCAACTGTGGCTGAGTGATGTTGCCACTTGAGAGAAATGGCCTCCGGTTCAGTAGTTTGTTGTTTCTTTCATTTGAGGAGTGCACTGGGCCTCCTCTTCATGTTTCAGTGTTTCAAAACTGATCAGAAGAGGATGGAGGTGAAGGCACAGTTGGGACTGTGCTCTGACTCAGCTTTATGCCCTGTTTGTGTGTTAGTGCAGCTGGTAGGGATTTAGACAGGGATTGTTGTTTTACTTGTCACATTAATTTTTTGGACCTTACAGGTATTAGTTTTGGACAGTTACCTCAAAGGCCTTGTAACGTTTGGGACTGCACAAGGTTAAGTTTGGCAACCATTTGTTAGGATTGGGGCTGCATCCATTGCTTCTGTGATGGGCTTCAGCCCACAAGGCATCCAGCACATTGGCACTGGAAATCTTCTGCTGAAAAGATGTAAGTGTATACTCTTAAATTTTGAGGCTGTTTCACTTAACTTTCTTCTTCTTTTCTCTGTTGGATTCTAGGTGCTGTGTGGCAAGATGGTGGTTCTTGATTTGTGGCCACAGTGTGGTGTTCTGGGTAGTGCACTAGATCCCAAGCTGCCATTTTGGGGCTTAGCTGGGGTGTGGCTGAGGGCGTTGTTTGGCCATGTTGACTTTTCACCCCTCACCAGGTATCAGTTTTGAGTGGTCACTTTGAAGGCTTTGCAGCATTTGGGCCTTCATGGCAGCCATTACTTTCGAATTAGGGCTGCCTCCACTGCTTCTGTGATGGGCTTTGGCCCAAAGGGCATCCAGCACATCAGGCATTGGAAATCTGCTGCTGCAAAGATGTAAGTGCGTAGTCTTTAAGTATTGATATGGTGCTACCTAACTAATTTTGTCCTTGTTTTCTCTGTTTATTGTCAGATTTTAGATGCAATGTGGTAACATGGTGGATCTTGATATGCAACTGCGGCATAGTGTTCTGGGCGGTGCGCCAGACCCAAATTTGTCATTTTGGAATTCACTTGGAGTTGAGCAATGTGAAGTTGTTGGGCAGAAGAGGTGGAATGGTTTGTTGCCTCTTTTGTCTGAGGAGTGCACTAGGCCTCCTCCTACTTTTTAAAATTCACACAGTGTGTTCAGACCTGTCTTCTGGCAGGTCATTCCACGCTCTATGGGCGGCTGCCAAAAAAAGTCCTGTGGGTGACTGTTGCTAGTCTAGTCCTGGCTGGTTTAAGTAAATAGCTGCCAGAAATATATGGGGCAGATAACTTGGACCCAAATCATATACAGCTTTAAAGGCAATAACTGACACTGTGTACTTTGCTCAGAAATTAATTGGCAGCCAGTGGAATGATTTTAATATCAGTGTGGTATGCTCACTCCTTGATGCACTTGTAACCAATCTGGCTGTCATATTTTGGACCAGTTGCATAGCACATTGCAGAAGTCCAGCCGTGAGGCTACCAGTGCATGCACTACCATTTTTCAGTCTTCCAGTTCTATGAAGGGGCACAGTTGGTGTATCAGCCAAAGCTGATAAATGCGATGATCAGGAGTGCTAATTATCTGAGATGACATTTGGGGATGGATTCAGGAGCACTCCCAAGCTGCAAACACAGTCTTTCAGAGGAAGTGTGACCCCATCCTAAACTGGCCGACCCACCTTCAACCCCAGATAGGACTCTTAAAAGTAAGCATCTCTGTCTTGTCAGGATACAGCTTCAGTTAGCTTTTTCTTCATCTAGTCCATTACCTCCTCCAAATACTCATTTAGAAAGACATACTATCTTTAGCAAAGACTGTTTTAGAAGGCATGGAGAAATATATTTAGTTGTCATCAGCATAGTGATAATACCTCACACCATACCTCTGGATTGTTTTTCCCAAAGGTTTCATGCAGATGTTAAAAAGCATTGGGGATAGAATGGCACCTTGTGGTATGCTATATAACAGCTGTTTGTTCATTTTTTTGGAGCAATTATTCCCAACTACCACCATCTTTACCCTGCCTTGACCCTGCTTGACCCACAGTGCCTCCAATTCCCAACACAGTTCCTCCAATTCCCAAACCAACCCTGCCCCTCCCCACCAGCATTCCAGTAGGATACCTCGGTCAATGGCACTGAGCATTACAGAAAGGTCTAAAAGCACCAACAGGGACACATTCCCCTGTCAGTGCTAAGACAGAGATCGTTGTCATGTCAGCTTTGATCCATGCCATGATTCATAATGTTACTCTGTCATGATAATGAATGTTCCTAGACTATGCTACATTTTCGAATATTGTATGCTGGTATAAAGCTTGTCCTATGTTGCAAACACATACTACCTTGCTATGTTATTGCCACAGTATGCTAGATGCATATGATTGTATTTTTACTGTTTTCATAAAGGGTTCTGCTAAACCTGGCTATGTTAAAGCTTTCTTATATGTTACATGCTATATGCCTTGCTGGAGAAATATGTTATACAGGCTTCTAAAAGCATAATCATGTATGCTACTATGTAGTGCTAAGTTACTGCCATACTGCATGAGATTCTGATGTTATGTTATTTTTGTACTATGGCCTTTGCTGTATGTAGGCTTTGAGAGTTGATTATCAATGCTTAGTCTGATGTAATGATATAATACCCTTTGCTATATATTGTGCCTATCCTTGCCATACACAGTAATGTCCTGCCATGTATTAAACAGGGCTAGTTAGTGCATGTTGTTGATCACGTTTAATGAGATTATTATATACCGTGTTTGCATGCTTCCAAATCATATTAGCTGTATGTATTGCTATTTGCATAGAACATGTTTAGTGCTTTGCTATACTGTAGAAGAGATAGTGGGTTTTGATAATGTACTTTTGTACTTTTGCCTGGAAGATCATGGCTATGCAAGGAACCATTATGGGAGAAGGTTGGAATGTAAAAGGGTGATGGGATAAGCTGGGAAACTGAGTGTGAGAACAGGGGAGTTACCTGATAAGCTCTGAGATGAAACCAGGTGCCAAATTGGCCCCCAAGGTTTGTTTGTATTTTAGACCATGGGAGCTGGGATGTCCAGTGGAAGAGGGATACAGCGTGACAACTCCAAGAAGACATGATGAGACAAATCAGGCAGGAAGACATAATAAAGGAAGAGTCAGGTTATCAATATGCAGGAATGCAAACATCTAGAGAGCCTGGGAAAGGTCTGAAACTGGTGGGGTGATGTGCCACTTGTGACTCTCACCAATCACTGGAAAGCATACCAAATACTTGTTACTAAAGGTGTAATAGCCTGTGTCTAGTCCAAACGTGTCACTGGTAGTAGCTGGACAACCCCACACTTTGATATGGTTTAATTGGCAAAATACGATTTAATTGGCAAGATATATTAATTAGCTTCGATATGAAATGTACCCTGATGTGACTGGAAAGCCAAACTGGACAAGAGGAAGACACTGGCTGAACACATGCACTGCAGAGGTTGGTCAGAGATCTCTTCTAGGTGTAGCCAGATCATAGGAAATCACCTGCAAAGGTGATAGGCTTAAGCTAAGCTATAATAGCTCTGCTATCATATAATAGTGACTAATTGTTTCAACTTTTCTTCCCACCAAACTGGAAGTTTTCCCCATTATTCTCAAGCCTGTCCAACCTTTACAGAGCTATCATGATGTCTATTAAGTCTATGTCACCTAATGTTAAGACCATCAACTCATTCTGGACCCCACTGTAGCTGTTGCAAACTCCTTTGTTTATTCGGCCAGAAAGCCATTAACATCCATGCCCTCCAGGTAGAAATTGGGCATAAAAATCCTCAGCTTTGAGCAGTCAGATACTGAAAGTCACTATGTCACTTTGAACCCCAGTTTATACTGCCCTTAGATGCAGGCCTAAGTCACATCACTATTTCTTCACTACATTTCTGGATTGGTAATTATCACCCAAACCCTGAAACTTCGCTATCAGCCTTTCCTCTCTTTTCTTCAGATAGCTCTTCTGTGAGTGTGTGATTCTTTGACTCTTGTGCACGTGTGTGATTAAATTCCCTTCAACAAACACACTTTAGTTTACTTTGGAATCTCTGGCTGGTTTTCCTGTGAAGACCCCCTAATCATTGGTGGAAAGATCTCGCTAAGTTACACTGCCTTTCACAGCCCTCCTAATTAATTCCCCATTTTTGCATGGAGGACCTTAAGGTCACCCAGCTTTTGAGGGAATATCACCTTCAGCAGCTAAAGAAATGTGTGTTGTTACTTGCAATAATTCCTCTAATAAAGACACTTCTGTTCACATTCTGAGTGTTTCTTGGGAAGCAAGTTTACCAGCTCATGACAATCATCCATAGAAGTCTCAACTCCACATCCTGCTCTGGAGCCAGTTTGAAATAAGTCAAGGAAGTACGTGTCATCCAAGACCACCTGGAACTGGAAGTCACCTGCCTTCTTGATCACCTTGCCAAAAAAAAGGAAGATAAGATACTGGTCTATAATTATTAAGATCCAGGGGAGCCAGGGAGGGCTTTTTCCAAAGACCACTGCCTCTTTTAAACAGGTGTTAAAGGTCCCCTTCCTGATACTTATATTAATAATATGTTGTACTTGAAGTCTAATTGCATCTCCTCCCTGGACACCAGCCAAGATGGACAAAGATCGAGAAAACAAGTCTTCATGACTTCTGCTCCAAAGAATGGTATCTAAGTTGGCTCTGAAGTGAGAGATTTTATCTGTGAAATGGTCATCACAGCCAGCTAAAGTTGAGTTCAGGGGGTAAAGCGCCTGGGTTAGACCTTTCAGCACCCTGAATAGGTCAGCTGGATGTGAATTTGCAGATGTAATATGTGCAGAGGAGAAAGCTTTCTTTGTGGTACATATTGTAACTCTATAAGAACAACTATGCTCTCTATATCATATCTTGTCACATACAAGTTGAGTTTTCTGCCATCTGTGCTTTAGTTGTCCTCATTTAAACTCCCTGAGAGTCTCTGTATATCTGTTTACTAACAGATCAGAGAGGGCATTTGTGACAACAGCCCTAGTTAGATTTCGATTCCATTTATTAACCAGAGCTTCAATAGGATTGTCAGTGTCACCAGCCCTAAAACCCTCTAACATTTCCTGGAATCTCCTTTGAGGGCAGACAATTTTAATAGCCATTCACCCCTGCAAAGGCAGGCTGTAGCTGTGATGCTAGCTGTTGAAATCA
Organism: Iguana delicatissima; assembly: GCA_948472985.1. Lineage (NCBI taxonomy): Eukaryota > Metazoa > Chordata > Lepidosauria > Squamata > Iguanidae > Iguana > Iguana delicatissima. The sequence continues at coordinate 62,514 of CAOKZL010002224.1, read as the reverse complement.
CCCAGAAACAAAAGTCTGGGAAACTTCCAACAAGAGCTCCAAGACCAGTTCCGTGAGCTCAGCCAAAGAATTTGCTGTTACTGGCCCACCCATTCCCCAGATTTGATATGGTTTAATTGGTGAAATATGAATTAATTGGCAAATATATTAATTGGCAGTTATATAAAATGGTCCCTGATGTGACTGCAAGGCCAAGCAGGACAGAGGAAAAACACTGGCTGAACATGTGGATTGCAAAGTAAGTTAGAGATCTCCTCTAAGCATAGCCAGATCATAGGAAGTCACCAGGTAACTCCAGAGATAATAGGCTTAAGCTAAGCTATAATGATTCTGCTGTCAGACAATAGTGACAAGGGAAGTTCCCACCAAACCACTGACTGTCTCAACCCTTCTCCCCACTGACTTGTGCATTTCTGTCATTGTCCATACACCTATCTAGCATTACAGAGCTATCATGACAGTCATTAACTCTCTGTCACCTAACACTATGATTGTCACCTAAGAGCTGGACCTCATTGCTTGCTCTACAATCTCCATTGTTTACTTGGCCAGAGAGCCATTAACATTCTTGCCCTCCAGCCACATTTTGGGTATAAAAATTCTCTGTTTTGACCAGCTACCTCACAGTATCTTGCTTGCTGAATGCCACACTGTCACTTTGATTTCCAAACAAGTACTGTCCTTCAGCACGAGTCTTAGTCACATTGCTGTTTATTCACTGCTCTCTGGATCAGTAAATATTGCCCTCATCTCCCTTAAACTTCTTGATCAACAATCTTTCCTCCCTTTTCCTTTGGTCAGCCTTGTGTGAGTGCATGAGTTTGGATCTTGTGTGTGTGTGTGTGTGTGTGATTGAATTACCTTAATAAAACACATTTTAGTTTACTTTTGGAATCTCCACCTGGTTTTCCCCTACATGAGACCCATAAACATTAGTGGAAGATCTCACTAGATTACTCCCTGCTTCTTGCAGGCCTCCCACTTTGAGCTGAATAATTCCTCACAGTCACATGGAGATACTGGCAGTATGGGTGCACTCCTAAGTCACCCACATTTTAGAGTAACAGCTAGGCAGTGGGGTTGAATAGAATCCCCGGTCTATCCCTGTTTTTTTATAGTGCTATTATTTCACTTTCTTTCTTTTTTTTAATATAATAATATTTAATATATCATAATATAACATATAATAAACTCTTTTGTATGATGTAAATTAAATTAACATATCTCTATATAAATCATTAACTCCATACATTCCAAATTTCTTACTTTCCTTTTTCACAATTATTTCTTATATTATTATTGTCACGTTTATTAATATCTCAGTATTCTTATTCTTATCTTATTATGTAGTGTCTACTATCTACCTATTGTTAAACTTCCATCTTTACTTATCTTTACAGCCTTATTCCTCTCCTTTACATAGATTTGACCAGTTATTATCTATGAATTTTTTCAGTGTTTCCATTTCTCTATTTTTCTTATTATTCTTTTCTCTTCTCATTAATCTAGTTAAAGCATCACAATTTATCAATTCTCTAATTTTATTTAACCATTCTTCCAAATCAGGTATTTTATCTTTCTTCCAATGTTTAGCAAATATAATTCTCGCTGCTGTCACCATATATAATATTATATCTTTGTATTTGTTGTAATCTTTATCTATTTGATGATTCATATTTAATAGAAATATCTCTGGTGAGAATGGAATGGGTATTTGTAAGATCTCCATCATTTTTTTACGAATATTACTCCAATATTTCTTTGTTTCTGGACACATCCACCACATGTGATAAAATGTTCCAGTTTCTTTTTTACACTTCCAAGAATGTTTTGATTTTGTTTTATACATTTTACTTATCCCTGGTTTTCAGATTCAGGTATACACACTCAATGTGGTTTAGGTCCCTAATATTCTGGTCAAATAAAGATGCAACCCTGCCCCCACAACTGCCCATGTTCTCTTACCTGCTCGCTAACACAGTAGCCTGAGCTTGTGTTGGGCCACTGTCATCACCCAGCCAGCCTTCTGTGAAGCATGCCTGGTCAGCTTCCTCATCCTTGAGGAGATCATGAATTATATGTGTTTTATTTTTAACTGACCTGGCATTACATAAGAGTAAGGTGAGGTTTTGTAGGTGGCCTGGCTTACTCCCTAAATTCCCAAAGCTGGCAGGGTGACTGGAAGGTAAGATAGGTATTAAACATCTTTCTCTCCTTCTATAAGAACATGTGACCCTGCCATTGCCATACCTCCCTCTGCCCTGTACAACTCATATTTCCATCCCAGTTTCCCTATTCATCTCTTTAAAACCAGAAAACAACACAAAAGCACTTAACACAGTGCTACCATTCAGTGGGAATGGTTCCTAGTAGAGATGGGCCAACCGAATCCTTGAATCCTCGAATTCTGGGTAAGGATTCGAGATTCCCAAATCCAAATCCCTGTGCCAAAATAGGTAAACCAAATCTTTAGAATCTGCCAACCAAATAGATTATTGGAGACCGGTACACCTGAAAACCAGAGAGACTGGGACTCCTGAAAACCTGGGAGACTGAGATGCCTGAAAACCCGGGAGACCAGACATACAAGTGAAGATAGTGAGTAGGTGAGTTTTTCCCTTGGAGTAATAATGGCCTTTGCTAACAATTTCAGAAATTACATCTGGTGTTGTATTCTAAGATATTTAAATTGAACATTCAATACTTAAGTTCAGCACTTGACTGGAAGGTACAGGCCTGAAATTTCAAGGACAGCTGAAAGATCCTTTTGCATAGCTCCCTTGCAAACCTCTTTCATACACAATTCTGGGGTTTGTACTTTTACAAGGTGTGACAGCTTTCTCTGCCAAACTGTGCTGGAGCATTATCAAACTACAGACCCCAGGATGCCAGAAGGAGCTATGCAAAGAAAATCCAGTTTTGACCTGGATTATCTCTGTACTGTAGTGGTCCTATTTACCCAGGCAGGAAAATGTGGGATTAATCCGCATTTTCCTGCCTATGTAGAAAGGGCATTCATGTCATTTACAATCTGAAGAGATTCTGAGGCAAAACTATGAAAATTGTCTTGGCCAGATTTCTTCAGAGGGAGGTTTGCCTTTGCCTAGGCTTTTGCTAAGGCTGAGAGAGTGTGTCTTGCCCAAGATTATCCTTTTTTCCCTTGCTTTTTAAACCCCTTTTTAAAAAAGGATTCAAAAGATTCAAGATTCGTAAGATTCGTGGATTCCCAGAAACTTCCAGGGATTCAGATCCAGGTTCGGAAAATTTTGGATTCATCTCATCCCTAATTCCTTGTCAATGGGGCTGATTAGCTGGTGAGTCCAGCAGAACCCTGCTCACACTAGGATGATGCCTTGTAGCCAATTAGATGGTTCTGGGTGGTACTCCCACCACCAGCCAGTCTTTTAGCTGGCACTCCCCCTACCTGCTGACTCATCAGCCCCACAAGAGTTGGTTTCTACGCAGATAAATGGAGTGCTTCCTGTCATTCTCTGCAGAGTAACTCACCTTTACACCACCCCTGAAGCGGCTTGGGCCTAGTCCTGCAGGGGAGTAGCTGTTCATCTCCTAGCTGTCCCAGAGGGATGGTAGCAGGGATGGAAATGCTGTCTGCTCTTGCTGTGCTGGTGCAGCATCCACTCTAGATGCCACAAGGACATATATCTCACACACACATCCCTCAAGTGCCATGAGGCTAGGTTAAGTACTGAAGAAGCTAAGGGATATAATGTTAGGAATGTAAAATTTTCCCAGTTGGGACAAATAATGAATTAATGCTAATTATGCAATAGGTGGAAGTGATGGAGAAGGACAGGGATGCTTTAAAAGCTTGCAGAGCCAAACAAGGAGCTAACAACCAACCCCCAAACAAAACGGGAAAGTGATCATGAGTACAATTTCTCTAAAGGCAGAGAAAAGAAAGGTACACAAATAAAACAAAACACATACAAATCCTGACAAAGTGTGATTATCTATGAATTTGCCACAGTTCAGCGTGCAATTCAGAATTTATCCAGCTCAGCATGAACCAAACAGAGAATCTCTTATTATGACAGTTTTCTGACTCCTTAGAAGATTATGTTAACCTCTCATAAACGAAAGATATGCATTTTAAAAGTGCCAGTGAATCTGTATTCATATTAGAGCAGGTGCCATCAGGCTTGCCCTATGAAACCAAAGTTGGGATCCCCAAGCTTCCACTTGGACTGCTGCTGCAATTCTCTCAGTCTAGATAGAATTTTACCTGGAGTGAGAAGCTCAAAATGATCCAGCACCTATTCAAGTAGTCTGTATCTATGTCTAATGACCTTATGAGGCAGAACAGAGATGAAGAATCATAGATTTGGAAGGCATTGCAAGGGGTATCTATTCTAACTCCCAGCAAGGCAGGAATACACAACTCACTTCTGTTAAAGACCACTAAAAAAAGGAGAATCCACCACCCTCTGTGGCAGTCTTTTCCATTGTTGAAGAGATCTCACAGTAAATAAGTTCTTCCTAATGTTTAGGCAGAATCACCTTTATTGTAACTTGAATCTATCATGTTCTAGTTTCTGGAGCAGCAAAAAGCTCTTCTACATGGCATTATTTCAGACATTTAAAGATGGCTATTGTGTCTGGTGTCAATCTTCTCTTCTCCCAGCTAATCATATCAAGCTCCCTAAGTTGCTCCTCATCAGGCCTGGTTTCCAGACAATCATCTTCCTCACCCTTCTCTGGAAACAAACAACTTGTCAATATCTATCTTGCAGTCTGGTAGCCAGAATTGGACACATGCACTCCTATGCATGAGCTCCCCTTTCCTTTGAAAATATCTGATCAGTATTTCTGTAAATTTATTGAAATCAACATTATTGATTTCAGTAATTGAAGTTATCCATCAACTTACTGAAACCAACATTATGTAAATTTTCCACCTGGCTTAGGGGCATATAGTAAGCCCCCACAATGATGGAGAACATAATTAAGGTAGCCATGTTGGCCACAGAACAAAATATATCAAATTCCAAAATCCACATTTATTTGGCCAACTAAAAAGCACAAAGTAAATCATGCAGCCTTTGGAGCCCCACAATGATGTCACTGTTCTACACTTTCTCTTAAATGTTTACACAAATGATCTCGTTCTGTGTTCCATGCTCATGGAAAAAGACACAGATCTCCTCACAAGTGTACCTATCCTTGACATATAATGCTATACCTCCTGCTTACTTGTTTGGTTTATTCCTTTGGAATAGGTTATCCTGCTTCATTACTACATTAGAGTCATGAAACTGTAATTGAAGATGCCTCTTAAATCTTCCTTAGAGGATATGCTCAGGAAGAGCACTCTACTCAAACAAACAAAAAACACCCACGTCTCCCAACAGCACAGTCAGTCCTGACCACAAAACACAAGCTTATCTTTTTATGTTTTTGCCCAAAATATGCTAGCTCTACCACTTTCTGCCCTGTTCTTGTAACTCAATCCCCTCCCCCATATTGGGAAGATTAACTGTGTAGCAGGGAGCCTATTCCACCCAGGTAGGTCCCCTGCACAGTTTGGACACCTTCCATTTATATAGGTTCTTCAAGACATGGAGTTATCCCTCAATATAAAATGTTGCTAAAAGGTTTGGCACTTGGTACACAATAATACTCTTACAGCTAGTTGCTCCTAACCTATTGGCTGTAAAATTTGTTAAAGCTAAAATACAAATTCCACATGCTCTGAAACAGAGGCCAGAATGATGATATTGCATGAAAGGCATTATATGGCAGAGATGAATAGCTGCCCCTTAGTGGGAATCCACTAGCATTGCTAACAGGGGCATTCTACTGCACTACCTGGCTATTTGGCACTAACACTTCTAACAAAAGGGCATTTTTTTTTCAATTTTAAAGTCAAATAATCCCACACACTGAATATCTCATTCATCAGGAAGAAATGTCTGCCTGAAGTGTACAAACACGCACATTTTTCCAAATCACAATGTTCAAAAAAGATAAATGTCATTTGATTTCAATGCTCAAACAATAATTTTGCTTTCAGTAGGCTGCCAGAAGGACATTATGTTCTGTGTGCATTTTCAAGGAGAAATCAGCTTGATCTGTACTTAACTGGAATACTGGAATGCAGTTATTACTAGTTTGTTTTGCAGACTTTAATCTAGCACAGCACAATTGAATCTGAAGCAGTGGAAGAGGTGAGAAAATGCTTATGCTTGATTTGTGAAATTTCAAAACTTCAGTGCATTAATTAGTTAATTTGGTTTTGTTTCAGTTGAGCCTTTACTCTCTATTTAACCACTCCATACATTTGATTGATTCAAACCTATCGGAAGATGCAGAATGTATGAATAAATACATAGAATCATTGAATCATAGAGCTGGAAGAAGGAGCACACATTCAAAGCACATCCGGCAAATAGCCATCTAGTTTCTGTTTAAAAACCTCCCAAAAAGGGACTCCAAGGCAGCATATTCCATTGGTGAAATCTCTTTTTCTGTAGTTGGAAGCCACTGCTTTATGTCCTAGTCTCTGGAGCAGCAGAAAACAACCTTGCTCTATCTTCAACGTGACATCTCTTCAAATATTTAAACATGGCTATCATGTCACCTTTTAACCTTCTCTTCATCAGGCTAAACATATTGAGCTCCCTAAGCTGCTCCTCATAGGGCAGACCCTCACCATTTTGGTTACCCTCCTGACACATTCCAGCTTGTCAAGATCCTTCCGGAACGGTGGTGTCCAGAACTGGACACACTATTCCAGGTGGGTTCTGACCAAAGCAAAATAGAGTGATACTATCACTTCCCTTTACCTAGACACGATACTCCTGCTGATGCAGCACAGAATTGCATTGGCTTTTTTAGCTGCCACACCACACTGCCAACTCATGTTCAGCTTGTGGTCCACTAAGACTTCTAGATCCCTTTCACATACTGTTTTCAAGCCAGGTGTCACCCATCTGTGCATCTCATTCTTTCTTCCTAAGTGTTGTACCCTGTATTTCTCCCTGTTAAAATTCATTTTATAAGTTTTGGCCCAGCTCTCTAATTTGTCAACTTCATTTTACATTCTGATTCTGTCTTCTGGGGTATTAGCTATCCCTCCTAATTTGGTCTCATCTGCAAATTTCATGAGCATACCCTCTATTCCATCATCCAAGTCATTGATAAAGATGTTGAATAACACTAGGCCCAGGAGAGAACCCTGTGACACCCCACTAGTCGCTTCATTGCAGGATGAAGAGGAGCCATTGGTGGGCACCTCTTGTGTTTGGCCAGTCAGTCAATTACAAATCCACCTAACAATAGCATTGTCCACCCTATCATTTCCCTACCTTGCTTGCAGGAGTATCATGAAGGACTTTGTCAAAGGCCCTACTGAAATCAAAATACATTACATCCACAGCATTCCCTTCATCTACCAAGCTTGTAACTCTGTCAAAAAATGGAGAGAGAGAGAGATCGCGAGATCAGAAAAGTCTGGCATTACTAGTTTTTGAGAAACCCATGTTGACTTTTAGTGATCAGGGCATTTCTTTCTAACTGCTTATATAACTGCTTTCTAACTGTTTAATGATCTGCTCTAGGACCTTTGCTGGTATTGATGTTAGGTTGACTGGGTGGTAATTGTTTGGGTCCTCTTTTTTTTTCCCTTTTTGAAGATGGGACAATATTTGCCCTCCTTCAGTCTGCTGAAACTTCTTCTGATGTCCAGATACTCTCATGGATTATTGCAGGTGGTTCTGAAAATACTTCTGCCAGTTCTTTTGATACTCTTGGATGTAGTTCATCTGGCCCTGGTGACTTGAATTCATTAAGAGTAGTCAGTACCACCTTATTACCTATTCTGTGCTGCATTTCTTGTTGAGTATTCTAAAGATTTAATGTGTTTGTGTGTAATAACATAAGTTGTTTTTTCTAGCGAAGTGAACTAAGAAATCACAGCAACCTCTGAGTCACAGCTGGTGTTATATGTTTTGACTAGGGATGGGCCAACTGAATCCCTGAATCTTCAGCAAAGATTCAAGATTCGCGAATCTGAATCTCTGTGAAAAAATAGTTGAACCAAATCTTTCAAATCCACCAACCAAAAAATAGTTTTTTAAAAAAAAGTTTAATTTTTTTGAAAAAGTTGCTTTTTAAACTCCTTTTTAAAAAAGGATTCAAAAGATTCAAGATGCGTGAGATTCGCGGATTCCCAAAACCTTTCAGGGATTTGGATCTGGATTTGGAAAATTCTGGATTCATCCCATCCCTAGTTTTGACTGTCTAGTCTCCTAGTTCCTATTGCATAAGAAAGCTCTAAGCCTGAGAATGGCTGGTAGTTTACATGTAATGTGCCACATGATATGGTATGTATGAGAGTGGTTTACCACTGGTTAAAAGTTTGCTTCATGTACTGTATGTAACACACATTTAAACCTGCCTGCATTGTTTTTGTACCTTTGCCTTTGTTTTTGAATTGCTTCATGACTTGCTGTCTGAAGCACATTGCTTTTATCACGTATTGTGCTTTGCTCTAATAAATAGCTGGTTTAGCTGAGACACAATGCATCTGCATGACTGTTTTTCTTGCTGGGGCAATCAGCGTGAGCTTAGCATGACAGTGTGGCTTTGCACTCTGAACATGCTCAAGAATGCTCACTACACTACACCCAACATCTCCCTAGTACATCAACTGTTCCATTTTCTCTGGGTTAAACAGTTTTTCTTCCCAGAGCAGACTGAGGTAAAGAATACTTTGAGTAGTTCTGCCTTTTCTCTGCCCCTGTTACCATTTCACCATCTTCTCCTTGCAGCAGCCCTACCATTTCCTTATTTTTCCTTTTGATACAGATAGAATACCAAAAAGTCCCTTTTATTGCTTTTAACAGCTCTAGCAAGCCTGAGCTTTAGCTTTTCTGACTTTTTCCCTACATGTGCAGGTTATTTGTTTGAATTCCTCTTTGGTGATTTCCTGCTTTTTCCATTTCTTATACATGGCCCTTTTAAATCTTGGTTCATTTCAAAGTTCTTTAGACATCCCTCCTGGTTTCTTTAGACACCTCCCATTTTGTTTCCTCAATGGAATGGTTTGAAATTGTGCCTTCAATATCCCACTTTTAAGAAACTCCAGTCCCTCATAAACCCCTTATTATTTTAGTATACCTGACCACAGGATGTCACCTAATATTTCCCTAAGTTTACTGAAATCAGCTTTCTTAAATTCTAAAATGCAAGTCTGACTATGCTTGGATTCCCCTTTCCACTATATTAAAAACACCACCTAAGGATTCCAGCATTTCCACCTCATTAACCAGGTCATCACTGTTGGTTAGGATCAGGTCCAAAATAGTCGAACACCTTGCTGCCTCTTTGACCTTCTGAACAACGAAGTTGTCTGCTAGGCAAGTGAGGAATTTGTTGGACCTGATATTCTTGGCAGGTCCAAGATGAAACCTGTAATATATCTGTCCTTGATACACCCTTCCAAGGGAGCCTGAGAGAGATTTCTACCTGGAGAAATACTGTAGATATTGTAGAAGGTATTAAATTAGAAGCATGAACAGTCTGATGTTGCATATTCCTGTGACCATGTAAACAAGTTGTCACTTTTTGTTGCTGAAGTGAATGGACACATACAAATCAAAAGAGCAAAAAGGAACATGCTAGGTATGCTCTCCTTGTGCACAGAGTGATCTTTTTCACCCTTTATGTGGTGCATTGGAGAGATGGACCGTTCATGTTCAAGGCCATGAGTTCTGCAAAATAGGGAGCCATGATGATAGGAGGCCAGGAGACCAAGGACAGTTTACCCTCTCCTCCTTGCCAGACCAGGAACATGGCCTAGTATCAGTAATGGAGAAGGAGTGGGAAACATCAGTGAAGGGCAAGAATGGAAAGCTAAGGCTCTAACAACTTAAAAACAAAAACAAAAGGAAAAAAATACTGAATTTATTAATTCAGCTTCAAAAAACAAGATCAGGTAACACAGAACTGTAAAGTCTGGGAGAAAGTGCTATAAGGATATACTTAGCGGCATCCTTAGTTAATTTCAACCAACACCTGGTAGCTGTGGTATTAAGTAAACAATTGCAAGGAAGGTAAACTACTTTTTTCTAGATACTAACATTTACCAAGTGCATTGCAAAACAATCTAGTTTTCTCAGTGTTCCACAAGTATCAGTATGCTTGCTATAATAGCTAGAATGGCTATTCAAAATGTCATGTCCTCCAGATGTGTTGGATTACAATTCCATTGATACCCAATGAAAGAGGGATGACGGGCAAAAAAGGGGCTGGCAATATGGTCTAGCATTAGTCGTCATGGGGAAGTTCCTGTGCATCCTTCTAAGGACACTGTTGCCAAGCTTTGTGGAAAATACAGCTGTCACAGGTTTGGTCATTAGGATTCAAGGCTGGCTTTATTTCAAGCAAGTTCTACTTAGCAATTATTACCTGCTGAGAGTAAGCAGAAATAGGGCAAAGATTTTGGGTGAATTATTTATTTGATCATAACAATAGTCATACCAACTATCTTTGTGCCACTATACCATACAACAAAAAAGCCATAGCCATTATTCACCTGAGTTTCTACAGAACAGGGATGGAGAACGTGCTAGGAATCCAGGGGTACATGTAGCCCCCAAGAACATTTCTAAATTGCCCAGGATCTCCTGGTACTTCCCCCAAACAGGATGACTTCAGGAAACATGGAGAGACCCATTGATGCCAATTTTTTAGAATAAACGTTGGGTGAGTGCAGCAAAGCAGAGAGTGTGTATGTGTGTAGCAGCCCTGTAATGGATCAGGGAGGGTCAATGTCCTTGGCAGCTGCTCACCCATGCTTTAGACTAGTCTGTCTTCTCTCCTCACCCTGGTGTCCACAGGATATTTTACACTACAATCCCTATTAGCCCCAGACAATCTGCCCATCAAGGTGTGACTGCAGTGGCAATGAGTAGATAATTCTCTCTCTCCCCCCAGGACACCACTACCTTTCACCCAGACATTCAGAATAACAAAATTTAACCTCTTCTTCCACGTCATACTTAGCTGAAGTTCTACTGGCTCCTGGAGCTCTTCCCTAGCTCTTGGGATATTTTAGGGCTCCTCAGATAAATGTAATAAATATAAGGTACTACATTTAGGAATGAAAAATGAAATGAACATATATAGGAGGAGTGGCAACAGGCCTGAAAGTGGTAAATATGAAAAGGATTTGAGGTCTTAGTAGAGTATAAGCTAAACATTAGTCAATGGTATAAATCTTTCACCTTAACTGTGATGCAATGTCCAAAAATGCAGATTAGAAATGCTTTCGCTTTTGGCCACTGCATCACACCATTGACTCATGTTTATCTTGTAGCCTTTAAGACCCAGATCCAGGTGAAGCAGTAGTTCCACTTAATTCTGCTTTGAACAGGCCTCACCTGGAATGCTAGGTCCAGTTTTGGGTGCCACAGTTCAAGAAGGGTATTGACAAATTGTGTGTGTCCAGAGAAAGGTGACGAAGATAATCAAAGGTCTGGAAACCAAACCCTATGAGGAACATCTTAGGCATTGAGAGGTAACATGATAACGATGATAAGAAGCCCTGGTGGCACAGTGGTTAAATACTGGTACTGCAGCCACAAGGTTGTAAATTCAATCCTGCTGGGCTCCAGGTTGACTCAGCCTTCCATCCTTCCACAGTTGGTAAAATGAGTACCCAGCTTGTTGGGGGCAATTAGCTAACACATTGTAAACTGCTAAGAGAGCACTTAGCTGATAAGCAGTATAGAAATACACATGCTATTGCTATCTTCAAATATCTGAAGCAATGTAATGTAAAAAATGGAGCAAATTTGTATGCTGCTGCTGCAAAAACCAGAACATTAAACTAACAAATTCAAATTATCAGAGAAGAGGTTCCACCTGAACATTAAGAAGAACTTTTTTACTGTAAGAGCTGTTCAACAGTGCAAAGGACTGGTGCAGACAGTGATGAACTCTCTTCTTTTTGGAGGTCTTTGAACACAGGTAGGATGGGCATCTTTCAGGAATGCTATAGTTGTATATTCCTACCTGATAGAGGTTTGGAGCAGATAGCCATTTTGGCCACTTCTAACTCTAAAATGCTATGATTCAGAAATCTAATGAACATGCAAAAGGTGATCAGCAGGACTGTACCCATTTTCTCAGCCCTCAATTTCCACCTGTTCAATGGAAGGAAGGCATGTTGCATTATGCATGTAAAACATAATCAGTTTCATTACCATATACAACTTTTTGCTGAATGGCTTCAAGGGAAAAATAAGGGGAGACATGATACTTGCCAGCTAGAATATTCCAGTGGTCCATTTCTCTGTAAAGATTCTTCTGAGATCTTCTCCTTGACTGTGGGAGATTCTGCCTTTTGGTCTTCCTCTGGTTTGGGCTGATCTTCTCCATGTTGAACCGTCAACCCCATTGGGCAGAAGAGAGATGGGAGAATGTTGCTGGGAGAAGAGCAAATCTTTCACAGGGACATCAAAGGCAGCTTGGTGACTCTGTAAAGAGTTTGACAGAACGTTAACGGCACAGGTTGCCCTGGTGTATAATTTATTTAATACAAGCTGTTTTCCATTATTCATGCTGCTCTTCTTCTAAAACCCCTGTTTAATGCCCCCACCTACTCATGAAAAACTTCTTATGTAAGGATAACAGTGAATCACTGCAACTGCATGGCAGATGTTTGGAGATTAATAAAAACTTGATGCTACTGAAGAATGTTAATCAGTAGATAAATGGCTCCAATTATAGAGCTAGCCACAGTTATTTGCCTATAATAATAATTGGTTGCCATTTGAATGACATTTGATTGGTTTGTAAATGAAATGCTAGGAGAGGTCATGTAGGCTACTGCGTCATCAGAATTGCAGGTGACACTGAAATATAGATCAAGGAAAACAGAGGGACCCCTACATTTCTCAGGCCTCCTTGTAGCAATCTGGAATTGTGGGAGCATTGGGAATCTGAGGCTTGCAGTGGCACTCCGATCATGCTTGGATTAAAAATAAACAGAGCACCATCTTGGCTCTGAAAACAAATCCCAAATACTGCTGAAGGACATCACTTCCTGCTGCCATCATTCTCTCCCAGTCAGTATAATGTTTTAGAAAAGAAGGGACTGGCAAGGAGGATGAGGGGCAATCCCTCTCCTTCCCAGCCTAGTCAGAAAAAGCTCAGTAAGGGATAGATTTTCTGAGAATTGTTTATGAATGCTAGGAACAAACTGAACTAGGTGACAGGAGTTAGTATGTGATTAGATATAAGGGAGAACTCTCCTCTCGTTTTAATTTTCTCCTCAAGTATCAGTATCAGTGATGTAGACTCGAGTCAATTGACTCAGACTCAGGTCAGACTTAAGTTGCCTCAATGACTTGACTTCGACTTGACTCGGCAAAAGTTACACACTGACTTGACTCGACTTGAGACTTGTATCTGTTTAGTGACTGACTTGCTGCACTTGGTTCATTAACATGACATCCAGAAACCTTACAATTTATTGATCACATGACAATCTATCTCAAGCCCAAAGTATGGACACATTTCTCAGAGGGAACAGCAAATGGGTTAGGCAATGGGCTTGAGGTGGGTTTGAGGTCTGCTCAGCAGCCTGTCCTCGCTACACATAGGAGGAGCCTTCTAAAACTTTTCCTAGGAGCAGAAGGCAAGACTCGTGCCCAGAGTGCAGGGCACGTATCTCAGAGGGAAACCGAAAATGTGTTAGGCAGCGGTCTTGAGGAGGAAGGATCCTTTCTTCTAAAGCTCTTGAAGCTTCAATAATAGGGAATAAGAATGATCCTGTGCCCCACTTCTGAAAAAGCCTCCAGCTTTGCAAATGGGAAGTAAGAAAGATCCTGTTTCCCACTTCCAAAGCTGCAGATGGCAAAATCACAAAAGTAGAGGACCAACTCTACTTAAATTATTAAAACTGACTTTCGACTCTGTCCAGAAATTCTGGAATACAAGTTGGAGTGTAAAGTTGGCTCCCAGACTTGAGATTTAACTCAAGACTTAACTTGAAAGTATCCTTCAGGGACTTCAGACTTGACTTGAGACTTGAAGTAAAAGACTTAAATACATCACTGATACTGCCAATGCAACTCCTTCTCCAAGAGTAAGTCACTGTCCTTTTACTACTCAGCATAGTTAATCCTTTTGGGACAGTTTGTTGTGTGCCTTCTGGAGATGATAATATGTGATGCGCCCAAGGTCACCCAATGGGTTTCCATGGCCTAGTGGGAAACTGAACCCTGGTCTTCAGGATGTAGTCCAACACCCAAAGCTGGATGTCTCACTTTTGCACGGATGCTGCTGCTTTTACTACAGAAGGAACCGCATTTAAATAACTAATTTCCAATTAGGGTATATGGCATAACCACTGCCATTGGGTTTTTACTTTTAACTGGAAAAGGAAATAAGCATAAAGAAAAAAAAAGAAATTTCTGGCTGTCAGATAAATGCACAAACAAAATCAGTAAGAGATGCACTGAAGATGGAAAGAACACAAAGTCAAAAAGGATTTGAAAAGATCCCATAATGAGAATTTATTGCAGCCCAACCTGTTTCATAGTAATAAATCTTTTTTGAGGGAACAATCATAATTATCTTACATTGTCTGTCTCAGATTGCTCTTTAGTAAAGATTACCAGGGTACATCAAATTACACTCTATCCACTGGACAAGCTGGAAAAATTACATAATTTTTTTTCTTCTGATTTCTTCTACTTTTAAAATGTATAGCAATAATTATTCTCACCAACATAACATCTGTTTAATATAACAGCCTAAGAGACATGGGGTATATCTAATTTCTCCTGAACTGCTTTGATAGTGAGGGAAAGGAAGGAAAAAGGATTCACCTGGGAGAATTCATTGTTTTTTAGGGACAGAAAGCTCCTAATTTCCCTAATCCTTCCTGTGAAGTGCTAGTGAAAGAAAACACAGAGATCCTATTGGAGTAAGCAAGCATTAAAAACCATAAAGAGGTATTTCTGCATGAGTTTTTATTGGGTATTAGCACATTCACTACCTCTTATAACAGCTTCAAAGGGGGGGAACCCTCTCTTTCACTCTAAGTAGGTATGATATTAGTCACCGTAAAGTCCTACAGCAAAGAGTTCTCTAACTAAACCTTGTGAGGAAGAATCCTCTTCATTTTAGCTCCTGTGGGACTGTTTGTAGAATTCCACAACTGGACCACACAACAAAAAGTGCTCTCTTCTGTTCAGAGTACTAGCCTCAGCAAACAAATTCTGTTCCTCTTGGACTATTTTCCACCATTCTTTTCCACCTTTCCAAAGCCTCTGTATTTCTTCAAGCACACATGTTTTATTGAGCTTTTGTTATCGTTTTACTTTTGGAGGGCACACCCCTTTTCAGGTTCTTTTTGGTCCTTCGACATGCCTTAGAATTCACCCAAGTGAATTGAAATCTTGGACTAAGTCTTATTGGGGCTGCTTTAGTTCAAAACCTGCTGAGATACAGGCATTGACCAGTACTGAAATGACACTCAGCCCCCGTGTATCAGTTTCCTCTCTTTTTCCTGGAAGGAGATGATACTGCTAATAACTTGTTGGGTTTTTAGCAACAAGCACAACAAATAAGGTCAAAATGTTCATGAATGACATAGCTGTTTGAAACTGGGTGTCAAATAATTTCATACCAAAAAAGAGAAGAAGAAAACATTTGTACAGAAGTTTAAAAGAAACTGTAACAACTGTAAATTGCCATGAAAGCTAAGGATGCATCTACTTTTTTCTTTTTCATGCTAACTACAAGCAAAGCCCCATATGTCACAATATTACATTACAGAAACTCCCCCTCCCCTGCATTTAAAAACAATGCAGAACTAAGTAAAGGAAACTTGTATATATTATCAAAAGAATTCTACGTTACGGACATACATGTACCTTTCAAATCCTGTAATGGCAAAGAAAGGAGTAAGAAGTTAAGTTTCTTTTCTCTCACATAAATCACCTCCACAAAAACATTTTTGTTTGTTTCCAACAATATTCACATCAGGTAGCTATCAGAGGTGCTAGACCTGAGCTTGTTCGTTAGCTCAAGTCTGGTGTAGTCAGCTCAGAGGACTAGAGTTTTGAGAATTCTACTGCCTTATGATATTTTTGTGGAGGAAAATGGGCACTGAACGCTACAATGCTTTCCTTGTTTAAGGACTGATTCTCTCTCCACCCCACCCTACCAGTCTGCCTCATGGAACTGTTCAAAACTGGACTGGTTACTCAGAAAAAATAATGAAGAGCTCATGCAGCATTTCTTTGGCACTGCATTCTTTCAACAGCAATTAATTACAATGTTCTGCTGTTTCAGTAGCTGAGGAAAAGTCTTGCCAACTTGCCAGATTTAGATTAACTTACCTGCCATGCTGGCAGAAATTTGGAACTACCCTTCTATCGTATCCAGCCAAATCTAAGCATCATTATATAAGTTTCATTAGGGATGATTGTTACAAAAGTGTATTATGCAATAAGTGCTTTGATCAAAGTGAGACAAAACATTTGGGATGTCTAAATACCTGAATTATTTGCCTTTCACTCTCTTACTCATTCACTCTGTCTCTCTCTCACACACACACATTCTGATATGGCCTTGAAAGACGTTCGAAACAAAACAAAGCAAATTTTTCAACACTTGTAGTGTGAGATATATTACAGTTTAAAACCAACGCCAAAGAATATCTGTGTTTATGTTTATTTAACTTATTATTTGTCATGTAGTCATGCTTCATGACAGGACTAATGATGAGGAAGGCTTGTTGATTATGTTGTGATTTATAATACTGTATGTAACAAGTGTGTTGTAGGAGGTAGTTGTCACTGTATGTATGCAATGGAGTTTAATTATCAATACTTACTATTACGTTATGATGTTTTTGTCTTCTACCGTTCTGTTTTGCCTGTCCTGCTATGTATTAAGCAGGTCTGGTTAGTACTTGCTGTTAGTCATGTTTAATAGGGTTATTATGTACATTGCTTGATTGTATCCATATTGTATATCCATATTGTTGCTTACATAGAAAATAAGACATGTGTATATTGTATAGGGAAGTTGGATAGTTCTAATCTTGTATGCTGAAAGTATAAGATTTGTACTTATTCATGGAAAACAGGGAGGCGTAGGGATGATAGGATATGAACTAAGTGAGAAGATTGGATTGTATTAGGTGATAGGACTAGCTGGGAAACTTCAGGCATTAAACAGAGCAGTTCTTGGAAGGGGCTTTGATAGGGGAACTAGATGCCAAATTAGCCTCAAAGGTTGCTTTATGATCTAGCCCAAACCAGCAATGTCTGATGGAGAGTTGTATGTCGGTCGAAATCAAAGAGAAGCAGGATGATGGGCTAAGGACATTGGAGTCAGCCAGACAGGAAGTGAGGGTAATAAAAGAGAGAGCAAAGAGGACAGCGGATGCAAACGATCAACCAATCAATGTAATGCGTGCTGAATACTTATCCCTTGGATCTAGCTATGCTTTGTTTGGAGGACACTCCCCACTTTTAGCCACTTAAACAATGTTCAGTTTCATGTTCAATCTGTACTTCCAATAAAGAACATTTCTGTCCACATGTTTCCATTTCTCAGTGTTCACAATGGAGACGGCTTAGAGCTGTACATGACATTATTTCCACCTCACCTTGCAAGTGAATTTTGGAAATGTAATTGCCTCTGAAGGAAAACAGAATATGACAGCTAAGTGCAGATATAGAAGACAGCATGAGAATTTGAAATTAATTTTCTTATCTGACAGTTCATTAAAAATAGTTTAGTATTTGGTCAGTCTGCCCCATGAGGGGTTATTTATTCTTCAAGTCCTTACCTGATGAATTTCAGCATATAGGTTTCAGCTGTAATCAGGACATCTGTACTGTTATGAACTGAACAGAAACATGTGTTTCATAACGCTTGTAATAACTTACTTTTATTACATCAAACAATATCCTCACGAGTTTTTTTTTACAGCTCATACAAAGCATGTAGAAACTATACTAAGGTCTATGATCTGTGGCCCCCAATCCTTTGCTCTCTATGTGCCCAACAACTTTTTCTGACTGGATACTGCTGAGCATACTCATTACAGCCAGCAAAGTGAAAAGAGAGTGGAGTGGCAGGGAAAGGTTCAAGAATTAATGGGGCCAGTGGGAGACTCCCAGGGTGAAACCACTGACACCACTAGGAATTTTCTGGTATCTGAATTTAAAAGCTGTACTGAGAATGGTAAGAATATAACTTACTTTTTATGAGACAGGTTTGTCTGCAATGCACCAAGGGCGCATCCATTATTACAGCTTACTGGCATAAAATCTATTATACAGACATTTTAAGGTATGTAGTGAAAGAAATGTCTTCTGTTCAAACAACAAGCTTAGAGATTGAAAACAGTTTCAATAGAGAAGCTGTTGTACTAAAATTCCCATCTGTCCTCATCAGTACACTGAATATTGAAGCATTATAGGAACAGAAGTCCATCAACTTGTGGAAGACCACATGGTCCCCATGTCTGCAGAAGCTGGCGATCAAGCTCTGGTTTTTGAAAACATATGTAACTTAGCTCAATGAAATATGCACAATCTTGCAATTTCAGAAATGACCTGAAATCTTCTATGACTCAGTTCAAAGATCACATCACACCACGTTCATGGAAATTCAACTGTGATTTGGTATGATATTTAAATTAGCCAACTATAGCAATCAGCTGGCAAGACAGAATTGGAGCCTAGCTAATTTTAATCAAGTTGCAAACCACATTTTGTTTTATGAGTTGATGTGACATCTGCTTTGGCAAAGCAAAGTTATGGCCATCGCTCTACTTCTGGGGCAACAGCTCACAGATGGAGGTGTATTGAGCAGATGGAGAATTAAACAGAAGAAGCAAGTACAAATCATAGTTTGGCAAAAAGACAGAAAATCAAAGCAAGAAGGCAGCAACTTACTGTGGACTGCCTATGTGTTTGCAAACTTGAACCATGGTTTGGGTTTCCATTTATTGTTACCACAAAGTAAGGTTTTGTGTCCTGCCAGAACTCTGTCTGAATTATGAAGACCTTGCTTCTTTCCTTCATTTTTAAAAATCATTTCTGAGTTGAGAAGATTTCAAAGTGTACCTTTACATTTTTCCTGCCATAGGTTCTGTAAATTACCAAACAGCATATAGAAGTACAGGTGAGGAAGAGCCAAAGTGATCCTGAAGTGACTGTGATATCTGTCTCTTTAGAAATGACATGGAAAATATTGTAACACATGTATGTTTTTTAATAAACATTGTTGAGTTCAACTTATGGCAACCCTATGACTGAGAGCTCTCCAAGTCACCCTATCATGTCTTACAGACTCAGGACCACGGTTCCCTTGATTGAATCTATTCAAACATAATGCAGTCTTCTTTTTTTTCCTACTACCCTTTACCTTACCAAGCATTATTGTTTACATTAGAGAGTCAAGATTTCTCCGGATACATCCAAAGTACGCCAGTCTCAGTCTAAGTCATTTTGGCTCATAGGGAAAGTTCAGACTTGATTTGCTCTTCTTAGATTCATAGAATCATAGAATTGGAAGACACCATAAAGGCCATCAAGTCCAATTTCCTGCCATGCAGGAACACACACTCAAAAGTGTTCCTGGCAGAAGGAGACTCCACCACACTCCCAGGCAGCGTATTCCATTGTCAAATTGCTCTTATCATCATGAAGTTCTTAATGTTTAGATGGATCTCTGTTCATGAAGTTTGATGCCATTGCTCTGTGTCCTAGTCTCTGGAGTAGCAGAAGACAGGCTTCCTCCATCTTCCATATGACATCCCTTCAAATATTTAAAAACAGCTATCATGTTGCTTCTTAACCTTCTCTTCTCCAGGCTAAACATACCCAGCTCCCTAAGCTGCTCCGCATAGGGCATGGTTTCCAAGCCTTCTACCATTTTGGTCACCCTCCTCTGGACACATTCCAGCTTGCCAATATCCTTCCTGAACTGTGGTGCCCAGAACTGGACACAGTATTCCAGGTGGGTTCTGACCAAAGCAGAATAGAGTGGTACTATCACTTCCCTTTACCTAGACATCATACTCCTACTGATACAGCCTAGAATTGCATTGGCTTTTTAAGCTGTCGCATCACACTGCTGACTCATGTTCAGCCTGTGGTTTACTAAGACTCCTAGATCCTTTTCCCATGTCAAGCTAGTTGTCACCTATCTTATATCTATGCATGTCATTTTTTCCTGCCCAAGCGTACTATTGTATATTTCTTCCTATTGAAATTCATTTTGTTAGACTTGGCCCAGCTCTTCAATTTGTGAAGGTCATTCTGAATTCTGATCTTGGCCTCTGGGATGTTGTCTACCTCTCCTAATTTGATATCATCTGCAAATTTGATAAGAATGCCCTGTATTCTCCCATCCAAATTATTGAGAAAGATGTTAAATAGCACTTGGGCCCATGGCAAAACCTTTTGGCACCCCACTAGTCACTTCTCTCCAGAATGAAGAGGAACCATTGGTTGACTAACAGAACCATCTGGGTTAGTCAACCAGCTACAAATCCATGTAACAGTAGTATTGTCTAGCCCACATTTTACTAGCTTGTTTGCAAGAATATCATAGGGGACCCTATCAAAGAACTTATTGAAATCAAACATATGCTATGTCCACAGCATTCTCTTCATCTACCAAGCTAGTAACTCTATCAAAAAAAAAAAAGAGATCATATTAGCCTGACATGACTCGTTTTTGAAAAACCCATGTTGACTTTTAGTGATCACTCCTTTCTTGGTGTTTATAAATGGTCTTAATTAATGATCTGTTCTAGAATCTTTCCTGGTATTGATGTCAGGCTGACTGGGCAGTAATAGTTTGGGTTCTCTTTTTTCCCCTTTCAAAGATGGGGACAATATTTGCCCTCATCCAGACTGCTGGGACTTCTTCTGTTCTTCAGGAATTCTCAAAGATTATTGCCAGAGGTTCTGAGATTACTTCTTCCAGTTCTTTTAATGGCCTTGGATGTAGTTCATCGGAGGGTGGTTGTTGTTGTGTGCCTTAAAGTCACTTCAAACTTTATGGCAGCCCAAAAGTGACCCCATCACAGGGTTTTCTTGGGGCTGAGGGTATGTGACTTGCCTAAGGTCACCCACAGGGTTTCCACGATTGCGTGGGGAATTGAAACCTGGTTTCCACAACCATAGTCCATGGTGGTCTCTAAAATCATGTTGGTCTCTAAAATCTTTCTGAAACCACAGGTCAGTGCTTGGAGGTGTAAAAAGAGAAAGAACAAGCCTATAGCATGAGGATGACACAGTTTTGTCAGTCTGAACTGTGCATTCCTACAAAAATATAGAGCTAAAATATAGAATACATTGAAATAATAGACAAGATGGTGAAAAGCAATTATTTATTGTTATTAACTGCTCTCAAATCAACTTTGACTTATGGTGATCCTATGAAAGTCCAGGGAATCCATAGATCTCTTCTACTGCAGCACATTTCAAAGGAGTTGATCTTCTTCCTATCAGCTTTCTTCACTGTCCAGTTTTCCCAACCATACACATAAATTGGAAACACGATGGTATGGACAATCCTAACTTTAATATTCGATGATGTATTTTTACACTATAGGATCCTGTCTGTTTTTTCATAGCTGTACTTCCAAGTCCTATTCTTTTTCTGACTTCTTGATAGCAGTCTCTATTCTGATTAATGACTGAGTGAACATATGGAAAATCTTGAACTATTTCTTTTTATTATTATTATTATTAATTTTTTATTTGAGGGAGTTTATACACAATACAAGTGCTTAACATTATTTCTATATTATACAACAATCTTACATTAATTCTCCATTAATTCTTTTCCCGCTTTGTTAACAAATGTGCATATTAATTTATATATTACAATCCCCCATTCCTCTCCCTCCCTGTCTTCCCTTCCCTCCCTTTCCCACCCTCCTCCCTTACCTTAATAAAAACCATCTTTCCCCTCCCAATCCTCCCCCTTCCCTCTCCCTACCCTTTCCACTCCTTCTTCCACGTTTTCTCCATTCCAAACTCTTTATTCTCTTTCTTAAACTAAACCTCCTTCATGTGAAGTCTTTTTTGTTCTTGTTGTCTCTACTTCAATTAATAATATTTTCCTCTCTCTCTCTGAATTCCCACCTTACCTTAGCTGTTACCCTACAATTCCTTTATTGTATTCTTTACCTCTCTTCTCATTTCTCTTTCACCCATCTAATAATACCTTGCCACTGCCTTTCGAATTGTTGAATTGAATTACCTTTTAAACTGTTGGATAGTTTTTCCATTTCCATGATGTCCATCACTTTTAATTTCCATTCTTCTTGAGGGAGCCCCTTTTTCTTCTTTCCAATATTTCGCATAGTTCAACCTCGCTGCTGTTATTAAATTTAACAATACTTTCTTTTTCTTCTTCATTTCACTCTTCTCTTCAATCATATTTAATAAGTATATCTCCGGTTTCTTCTCAAAATTCATTTCCAGTAACTTGGTTAAACTATCATGAATTTTTTTCCAATATTTTGTTGCTATAGGACATAGCCACCATGTATGAAAGTAGGTTCCCATTGTTTTTCCACACTTCCAGCATTGCCCATTTCCTTTTCCTGTTATTTTCTTTAATTTTGGGGGGGTCATATACCATCCATGCATTGATTTGTAAAGGTTTTCTCTTAATGCCAAACTCTGTGTAAATTTTATATCTTCCTTCCATACTTTTTCCCATTTTTCTAATTCTATATTTCGACCGAGGTTTTGTGCCCATTTTATCATATAATCCTTAATCTGTTCCTGCTCCAATTCTCTTTCCAATAAAATTTTATAAATTTTTGAAACTGTTTTTTTCTCCTTTTTCATTAAGATTTCATCCAATTTATTCTTTTCCCTTTCCCATCCTCTATTTTTCAAATCCATTTTATACCTTTCTTTTATTTGCCGATAAGGGAACCAATCTAATTCTATATTCTGCTCTTTAAATTCTTCTTTACTCTTCATTTCTGGTATTCTTCCTTCCCATCTTATTATATCCGTATATCTTAGTATTCCACCTTGTCTTGGTCCTGTTATTCTAAATGATTCTTGGGGTGATGTCCAAATTGGTAATTTATTGTAAAATTTCTTGTTGATCGTCTGCCACACTCTCATCAAGGCTCTTCGAATGTAGTGATCTCTGAATTCCCTATCTATCTCCGCCTTGTTATAACATAAATATCCATGCCATCCAAAATTTACGTTAAATCCTTCTAATTCCAATAATTTATCATTTTCCAATTGTATCCATTCTTTTATCCATTCTAGACAGCATGTTTGATAGTATATTTCTAAATGTGGTAGTCCGAATCCTCTTCTCTCTTTACTATCTTGTAGTACCTTCATTTTTATTCTTGGTTTCTTCCCTGCCCATATAAATTTAGATATTTCTTTATTCCAACTTGTAAATGGTTTTTTATTATTAATTATTGGGAGATTTTGGAACAGAAACAAAATCTTTGGGAGCACCGTCATTGTTATAGTATTTATCCGTCCTAATAATGAGAGATCCAATTTATTCCATTTCTGCATGTCTGATTTAATTTGATTCCAAGTTTTTTGATAATTATTTTCATAAAGTTCCGAATTTTTCTTTGTAATATAAATGCCCAAATACCTAACCTTTTTCTCAATATTAAATCCCGAGATTTCTTTCAACTCTTCTTCTTCTTTTTTGGTCATATTCATTGTTATTAATGATGATTTATTCTTGTTTATCTTAAGACCTGCCACCATTCCATATTCTTTCAATTCTTTTAGCAAATTGGTCATTGTTTCTTTTGGATCTTCTAAAAATACCATCATGTCGTCCGCGAAAGATCTTATTTTATATTCATTCTTCTTTATTCTTACCCCTCTTATCTGACTTGATTCTCTAATTTTATTACTCATAATCTCCAATGTCAGAATAAACAACAGCGGTGAGAGTGGACATCCTTGTCTCACCGCCTTTGAAATCTTAATCACTCTAGATCTTTCTCCATTAATCACCAAATTGGCCCTTTGATCTTGATATATTACCTCTATCCATTCTTTAAATTTTACTCCACAACCATACTTTTCAAGACTCTTTTTCATAAATTCCCAAGAAATGTTATCAAAGGCCTTCTCTGCGTCGAGAAAAGCCATTGCAAATTTTTTTCCGGGGTTTTTATCATAATATTCTATACAATTTAAAACTGTTCTTATATTTTGTTTGAGATTTCTACCCGGTAAGAAACCAGTTTGATCTTTGTGAATATAATCTTGGAGTATTCCTTTTAATCTTCTATTTAATATTGCTGTAAATATTTTATAATCAATATTTAAAAGTGATATCGGTCTATAGTTTCTCACATCTTTAATGTCTTTTCCTTCTTTGGGAATTAAAATAATATTTGAGTCACCCCATGATTTTGGTCTACCTTCTGTTAATAATGTCTTTATCATTTGATAATATGGTGTCGTCAATTCTTCTTGTAATTTTTTATAATATGTTGCAGTAAATCCTTCCGGTCCTGGGGATTTCCCCTCTTTTAATTCTTTAAATGCTTCTATCACTTCAGATATGGTGACTGAAGAATTCAAATATTTATGATGTTCCTCTGAGATCTTCTTTATTTTTTGCTTCTTTAGGTATCTCTCTATTCTATTATATTGTTGATTTGTCACCTCTTTACCTGTAAATAAATTTTCTTAGTGTTTTACAAATATCTTCATAATTTTTTCTTGATCTGTAATTGTATCTTTCCCCTCTTTTATTTCTGTAATTATATTCTTCTCCCTTTTCTTCTTCAGTCTATGTGAAAGCCACTTCCAATTTTATTAGCATGTTCAAAGTGGTGGCACTTCAGATATGTCAATTTCCTTTCTATCTCTCCCGTTGTTAGTTGAGATATTTCTTTTTAAATCTTGAACTATTTCAATGTCTTGACCATCTAGTTTAAAATTATGTAAGTCACTTATAATAATTATTATTGTTTTTTAACGTCCAACTATAAACCTGACTTTGCATTTTCTTCCTTAACTTTCAGCTTAGACATCCGGCATTTCTCATTCCATATACAGTTAATACTAATACTACTAATAATAATTTATTATCTTTACTTATATCCTGCTTTTTTTTCTCAAAAGAATTCAAAGCAGCTCACAATACTTTAAAAACTATCTACTGTAGAATTTGGAACATCATTTTGCTTACATGGGAATTAATGCAATAGTTGAGTTGTTACTGCAATCTCTGGTGCTCTCTTTTTTGGGGATTAAAATCTTTATTAAGCATTTCCAATCTGTGGGGTATTGCTTTATCTTTCATATTGGTTGACCGGTTTTAGTTAGAACTAGAGTAGATTCTGTCTGTAGCCTAAAGCAGCTCTATTGCTATGCCCTATGTTCCTCATGATTTATTTTTCTGAAGTGCTCTGAGTGGTGCTTCCACTACACTTTCCAATACTATTAGGGCCATCTTAAAATTGTTTTTCTTTCAATGAATCTGTCATCCTTTCATCTCTTTTATATAGTTCTTCCATGTATTGTTTCTATTGTATTTTTATTTCTACTTGGATCATAGAATCATAGAGTTGGAAGAGACCCTGGGGCCTTCGAGTCCATCGCCCTGCTATGCAGGAACACACATCAAAGCATTCCCGACAGATGGCCATCCAGCCTCTGCTTAAAAACCTCCAAAGAAAGAGACTCTACCACACTCAAAGGCAGCATATTCCACTGCTGTACAGCTCTGACTGTCAGGAAGTTCTTCCTGAGGTTCAAGTGGGATCTCCTTTTTTGCAGCTTGAATCCATTCCTCCTTTTCCTAGTCTCTGGAGCAGTTGAGAACAAGCCCACTCTCTCCTCAACATGACTTCCCTTCAAATATTTAAACATGGCTATCATGTCCCCTCTTAACCTTCTCTTCTGCAGACTAAACATACCTAGCTCCCTAAGCCGTTCTTCATGGGCCATGGCTTCCAGACCCTTCACCATTTTGGTTGCCCTCCTCTGGACATGTTCCAGCTTGTTGACATCCTTCTTGAACTGAGGTGCCCAGAACTGGACACGGTATTCCAAATGAGGCCTAACCAATGCAGAATAGGGTGGTACCATTACCTCCCTCGATCTAGACACCATACTCACATATTGATAGACACATATTGATGCAATCAAGAATCACGTTGGCTTTCTTGGCTGCCACATCACACTGCTGACCCATGTTCAGCTTATGATCTACGAAGACTCCTAGATCCCTTTCACACATACTGCTATCCAGCCAAGCATCCCCCATCCTATATTTGTGGATGTTTAATGTGTTCCTCTGCTGAACATAGAACACCCCCACTCTTGGATCTTGTGGAAAAGATCTCTTCTTCTTCCTTTTTTGTTGTCATCTTCTACTTCCCTGCATTGATTATTATTGTAATTCTTCTTCTACCTGCACACAAGTTACTGCATAGTTGCACTCAGGGTTCTGATCCTATTTCTGTCACCTTTTACTTTTCATCTGTCCTAAACAGCTTGAAAAGTTTCATCTGTCACCTATTGAGGCTCCTCTTCCTTTTTGCAGCAGATAGTGTCTTTTTGCATTCCTTTCTGTCAGTGTCCCTGGCTTCAGTCCAGAGTTCTTCTGGCTCCCAGTCAATTAGGCTTAATAGTGCAAATCTGTTTTTTGAAAATTTAATTATCTTCAAATTCTACAGGGATGTTTTCAAGTTGTGTTTTGGCATGGTGATTGGTTTAGTGTTCTTCTTTAGCTTTACTCTAATTTCTGATATTAGCAGTTTGTGGTCTGTGCCACAGACTGTGCCACAATCTATTCTCCTTGGTTTTGCAGAGAGAATGGAGCTTCTTTGTCTTCTGCTTCCAATTATGTAGTCTACTTGATTTCTATATTGGCCATCAGGTGATGTCCACGTATACAGTTGCCTCCTTGGTTGCTTGACAAACGTGTTTATGGTGAACAAACTGCTGAAAATGCAAAATTCAATCAGTCACTCTCCTATAATGTTTGGTTCTGCCCTGTTTCCTGCTTTTGCATTCAAATCACCTATGATTAACAAGAAGTCTTGTTTTGGTGTGTGTAACTGTGATTTAGGCATAAACTTTTGATAGCACTAGATATCCCTTTGTGATATCAAATAATTTGACCTTTCTATGGCACCCTTGGCTTATATGTTTGCCAGGATCCTGAGAAAAACAGTCACAAGGAAGCAGCTGTTTAATGACGGGAATTCCAACTTCCTCTCGCTTAGGCGGGCATTTCAAAGCCTTGGTTGTTTACCTGGGATCTGTATGCTTTATTCCTTTCATCTCACAAGATATCTGATTTGCGCCCATAAATAACAACACCATAGAAGTGTCCATTGATTGGCATTTGGGCTGCATGATTGATATGTTTTGTTCCACTTCTAAGCCTTTTGGTGCATTTCAAAGTTAACTTTGTTCTCAAAGTTGATGACATGAGTCACAGGCACAACTTTGTTATAAAAAACCCTGGTTTTAATAGTTCAGCAGAGCCGCTTTTTCAGTTTCATCTCGTCTTGCTGCCAGTTTGCATAGCGAGCTTCCCAGGAAGTTTCATTGTCTTCAGCTGCTTAGGACTGCAGATCAGGTCGTATTGCTTATTCCTGAATTCATTTCTATTTCCTATTTCTTATTTAGTTAGTGTGTGATTGTTGTCTTATTTGTGTACTTTTCAATAAAATATTAATTGGTTTATTCTGACTTTGTTTGGCTCACTAATTTGACTCTGTAGACATAGAGCACAAGGTCCTGCTGACGTTACCCTGCCTCTTGTAAAGCTAGAGCAGTGTTCTGAGCTGATTTCCCCAATTTTATGTTAATATTTGGTCATTTGGGCATCCTTCTCAGGACCCCAGAGAAACAGGGTAACATGTGTGATCAATTTCCTTCTGGATTCCAACACAGAACTTTTCAATGGAGTATAAATTGGATTATGGTTATATTTACAAGTTTTCCCTTTAGTCTGATTGATACTGTTCAGCCAGACTTTGCATTATATCCTTTGACTATTTTTATGCCACCTCATTTCTTTCTTAGATTTTCCTCAGCAAAACACAGTTTAATTCTCTGACTCAAAATGTTCTATCCCTATCCACTTTAGCTCGCTCACTCCAAGCACTGTAAAGTTCGTATGTTCCATTTCTTGTTCCACTATATCTAGTTTCCCTTGATTCATCCTTCACACATTCTATGATCTTATAATATGTGTTGGGTGGCTTCAAAGACTTTCCTTTCAACTATGAGCACATCAGCAGCTGAACATCCTTTTCGTTTCAATACAGTTGCCTTATTATAGCCACAGAGTTACTTGTAGTTGTTCTCTGCTGTACTCCAGTTGAGACCCATCAAACCTGCATGCAATTTTAATGAAAGTTGCAAGAAATAATACACAAAAGAGATCATGTTATAATTGGAACAACACTGAAGAAACTTTAAGCATTAATATCCACATTATATTCAGTGATGGGTGAAAGATTCAGAAATGTTCATCTGAAATTTTGTTTGGAGAAGAGATGCTTCTTTGAGATCAAAAGTAGGGCTTCATTATGTAGTCTCATAGGCTTGGATTAGGATATGTAATTACTGTCTCAAGCCAAATTCTGCTCCCTCTGACTTGCTCTTTTTAGTTCATACTGATTCTCACAAGAGGAGATGGATAAAGGCAGTCTCAGAAAACTCTGCTATTTTGGCTTTACTCCTGGACACTCCTTGATTTTAGTATCTGTCAAAGCAAGAAATTTAATTGGGTGGTGTCTCTGTGATAGTGAACAGCAGAATAATTTAGCTGCTGCAAGAAAACTCTGTCCATGTTTCAACCATCTGCCTCCTAGGCCACCAGTAGAGTATTTACAACATTCAGTAATTAGCTGGCATGTTCAGACAGGTGAAGACAAGACAGAGGGGTGACATGACTACACTCTGTAAATACCTCAAGAGCCATAATAGAGAGAAAAGGGCAGGCCTGTTCTCTGCCACCCCAGATGGTCATGGTTTGACGTTTCAGGAGGGTGGATTTCAACTGAGCATTAGAAAGAAATCTTAACAATAAGAGTGGTTCAGCAATGGAACCAATGGTCTAGAGACATGGCAGGTCTCCTTCTCAAAAATACCTTAGGAAACTACATGCTGGGAATGCTTTCATTGGAGATCCTGGATCATGCAGAGGGTTGGACTTGATGGCCCATAAAGCACCTTCCAGTTCTGATTCTACAGTTCTCCCTCCCCATTGACACAAGTTAGGGGTACAGAACCCCTGTGAAAAGTGGGAAAACTGTAAATATTTATAGACTGTCTTCTCTCTTATGTACCAGCCTGAGCTTTGAGATTTGCTGGGAAGGCCCTTTTTTCTGTCCCACCACCCTCACACGAACATCTGGAGTTCTTGGATAGGGCTTAGAGGACCTTTTTGAAGACGGAGTGCATGGAGGAACTAGCAGACGAAGAAGCCGATTCACAAAACCGGGAGACAGAAGTTTCGAGGAATGTGACATAGGAGTAGAAAGCCAAGGTGCCATATGGAGACTCTCGAGCTACAGAATCACTTCCAAGTTCTTGATTTTATTAATGACAAAGTGGAACAGCAGGAAGAGGTCATGGAACGTCATCCGGAGGAAATCCAACATCAGCAACAGGAATCCCAACACCAGCAGAACAGTATCCAACAGCATCAGCACTGACAGTCTCAGCACGAACAGAAAGTTCAGGCGGCCGTGAGGGAATCTGCTCATCGAGTAACTCCGGACAAGCCTCAGAGGAGATGAGTTCTAGTGGTTGGGGACTCTTTGCTGAGAGGAACGGAACCAACCATTTGCAACCCAGACAGGATCAATTGTGAGGTGTGCTGTCTCCCTGGGGCCAAAATCAGTGACATAACGGAGAGGCTAACGAGACTGATCAAGCGTTACAACTGACCGTAACGCTTTCCTTTTGGTTCACATCAGAACCATTGACACAGTGAGGTGCTGCTTTCACTGCATCACAAAGGATTACAAGCTTATGGGTAGGAAGCTGAAGGGCCTTCATGCACAGGGTGTCATTTCATCTCTTCTCCTGGTGAAAGGACATGGCCCACAAAGAGAAAGAAGAATAGTGGAAATCAACAACTGGATCCGAAGATGGTGCCACTGGGAGCAATTTGGATTTTTGGATCATGGCCTCCATTTCCACAAAGATGGTCTTCTGGCAAGGGATGGCCTGCACCTTACAACCGTCAGCCGGAATATTTTTGCTAACAGTCTCGCAAAACAGATCAGGAGGTCTTTTGAGTTTGATTGGGGAGGGGGACAGTATTATTCTGGGCAAGGATTCAGTGAGTACTGCGAAAAATAGCCCAAATGATATAGATAAGGCAGGCCAAGTAGAACTAGAGACCAAAAGGGAGAGGGAAAGTAACTTTAGTACAGGAATTCCATGAAGGGCACATCGTCTCAAGTGTCTCTACACTAATGCACAGAGAATGGGGAATAAGCAAGATGAACTCCAGCTCTTAGTACAACAAAATAAATATGAAACCTGGTGAAACCTGGTAGGATGAATCTCATGATTGGAATGTAGGAATAGAGGGTATAACCTATTTCACAGAAATAGACCAAGCCAGAAAGGAGGAGGAGAAGCAGCCTTATATGTCAAGGATGTTTTCAACTGTGAAGAGATCCATGACTTAAATCTGTGAAGCCAAGTAGAGAGCATCTGGGTAAGAATTAAGGGAGCGAGAAACAATAGGGATGTGATTGTGGGGGTTTGCTACAGGCCAGCCTGAGGACTTGGATGAGGCCTTCCTCTAGCAGATGATCACACATTCAAAAAGGAGAAATGCCATTTTAATGGGAGATTTCAATTATCCTGATATTTGTTGGCAGTCAAATTCTACAAAGACCGCAAGTTCCAATAGGTTCCTTGCTTGCCTTGCAGACAATTTCATGGTCCAGAAGGTGGAAGAGGTGACAAGGGGATTGGTTATTTTAGATCTGATCCTGACCAACAGGGATGACCTAGTTGATGAGGTGGAAGTGGTGGGATCCTTAGGAGGGAATGACCATGCTCTGCTGGAGTTTGTCATGCAGTGCGAAGGAGAAGCCAAGTGTAGCCAGACATGCATCCTAAACTTTAAGAAAGCTAATTTCTGTAAACTTAGGGAGTTACTTGCTGAAATCCCGTGGTCAAGAATACTAAAAGAGAAAAGTTTCATGACGGATGGGAGTTTCTTAAAAGAGATACTGAAGGCACAATTGAAAACTGTGCCAATAAGGAGGAAAAATGGCAGGTCTCTAAAGAAACCAGAATGGTTGACTGAAGAACTCTCAGCTGAGCTAAGTGTCAAAAGAAACATGTACAGGAAATGGAAGAATGGTGAAACCACCAAAGAGGAATTCAAGCAACTAGCTAGGAGATGTAGGGAGAAGGTCAGCAAAGCTAAAGCACAAAATGAACTCAGGCTTGCCAGAGACATAAAAAACAATAAAAAAAATTTTTAGATATGTCCACAGCAAAAGGAAAAACAAGAAAATGATAGGATCACTGCGTGGAGAAGATGACTAATTATAATGGGGGGAAGTGAGAAGGCAGAACTACTCAATACCTTCTTTGCCTCAGTTTTCTCCCAAAAGGATAGAAGTACCCAACCTGGGGCGTGGGGAGCAGGTGAGGAAGTGAGGGAAATGCAGCACAGAATAAGAGAAGTAGTACAGGAATATCTGGCCACACTAGATGAATTCAAGTCTCCAGGGCCAGATGAATTACATCCAAGGATATTAAAAGAACTGGCAGAAGTCATTACTGCACCACTTGCAATAATCTTTCAGAACTCTTGGAGAACAGGAGAAGTTCCAGCAGACTGGAGGAGGGCAAATGTCATCCCCATCTTCAAGAAGGGGAAAAAAGAGGACCCAAATAATTATCGCCTGGTCAGCCTGACATCAATTCCAGGAAAGATCCTAGAGCAGATCATTAAACAAACAGTTTGTAATTACTTAGAAAGCAATGCCGTAATTACTAAAAGCCAATAAGGATTTCTCAAAAGTAAGTCATGCCAGACTAGTCTTATTTCTTTTTATGATAGGGTTACAAGCTTGATAGATGAAGGGAATGCTGTAGACGTAGCATATCTTGACTTCAATCAGGCCTTTGACAAAGTTTCCCATGACATTCTTGCAAAGAAGGTAGTAAAATGCAGGCTGCACAGGGCCACTGTTAGGTGGATTTGTAATTGGTTGACTGACCGAACCCAAAGGGTGATCACCAATGGCTGCTTTTCATCCTGGAGAGAAGTGACTAGTGCGGTGCCACAGGGTTCTGTCTTGGGCCCAGTGCTAGTCAACATCTTCATCAATGACTTGGATGAAAGAATGGAGGGCATGCTGATTAAATTTGGAGATGATACCAAATTGGGAGGGGTTGCTAATACACCAGAGGACAGGATCAAATTTCACAACGACCTTGGCAGATTGGAGAGCTGGGCCAAAGCTAACAAAATGTATTTCAACAGAGAGAAATGTAGTGTCCTGCACTTAGGCAGAAAAAATGGAAGGCACAAATATAGGATGGGGGACATGTGGCTGGGTAGCAGTACATGTGAAAGGGATCTAGGAGTCTTGGTAGATCACAAGCTGACCATGAGTCAGCAGTGTGATGCAGCAGCCAAGAAACGCAACGCTATTCTTGGTTGCATCAATAGGAGTATGGTGTCTAGATTGAGGGGGGTAATGGTACCACTCTACTCTGCATTGGTTAGGCCTCATTTGGAATATTGTGTCCAGTTCTGAGCGCCTCAATTCAAGAAGGATGTCGACAAGCTGGAACTGGCAACCAAAATGGTGAAGGGTCTGGAAGCCATGCCCTATGAAGAATAGCTTAAGGAGCTGGATATTGTTACCGCAGCTTCTAGCCAGACTTGGGGGGGGGGCACCAGATATCATTTTGATATCAATAATTTGGCCTTCCTTACCCATTCCTTCCCACGTGCTTGCGAGGCGCCCGGAGAAGCACGCAAACAGGCTCGGTCGCTAATTGCTGGAATATTCAACAACAATACAGGCAGGCCAGAAATAGCCAAACTGCCGCTTCAGCAAGTACCTCTTAGCAAGTACTCTCATTATGTATGCACACTACCTACAAAGAACTCCCTGCCCCGAGCAGGCAGCTTGACGAGCCGAACACTCAACTGTCAAGCACTCTGTGTTTGCATACTGGCTACCCTATTGACAATTCGGACCTAACTCAATCATGCTAAATTCTGACCTTTCAGAAGCTTTGTCTCCAGCCCAAACTCATTGTTTTGCCCAAGTACGGACTAGCCTATGGCCTCTATAAGAACCTTTGACTTTGAGCACTTTTTTGGATTGCTCAAATTGCTGGGATCGCTCCCGACTTCCATCCAGCCTTGCTGCCGCTTTGCTTGGCAAGCCTTCCCCTCAGTCCCACGTACTGAGAACCTCCATATCCACGAACTCTATCTTAAGACTACCCAGGCTTCAGGACAGGTGCAGTATTTCCCATACCAAACCTCCTCTCAAAATCCCTCTATCCCACTCCAACCTTTATTTCTATAGTTATCTGTGCGAGTGTGTTGCATATATGTGTTTGACTGTATTTTAATAAAAACACCAATTATTATTTTACTTTTGTTTGCCTCATGACTCGGCCTGACCCCGTAGATGCTGGGTAAAAGATCTCGCTACTTTACCCTGCCTCTCACATTGCTAACTTGTGCTCTTTGACTAATTTCCCCAACTTGTATAATTTTAAGAGCATTTAGGTGTTCCTCACAGGACCCCCAGAAATCAGGGTAACAGTATGTTTAGTCTGCAGAAGAGAAGGTTAAGAGGGGACATGATAGCCATGTTTAAATATTTGAAGGGAAGTCATGTTGAGGAGGGAGCGGGCTTGTTCTCTACTGCTCCAGAGACTAGGACAAGGAGCAATGGATTCAAGCTTCAGGAAAGGAGATTCCACTTGAACCTCAGGAAGAACTTCCTGACGGTCAGAGCTGTCTGGCAGTGGAAACTGCTGCCTCCATGGAGTGTGTTGGAGTCTCCTTCTTTGGAGGTTTTTAAGGAGAGGCTGGATGGCCATCTGTTGGGAATGCTTTGATGTGTGTTCCTGCATAGCAGGGCATTGGACTTGATGGACCCTGGGGTCTCTTCCAACTCTATGATTCTATGATTCTATAACACAGGAGAGGGCCTTCTCAGTGACTGCCCTAGGCTCTGGAACCCCCTTCTCAGAGAAATCAGACAGGCACCCTCCTTGCTTTTTTTTCAACAGCTAAGCCAAGATTTTTTTATTCTGACAGACATTTGATGTGACCTATTTAATAGAATGTGTAGGATATTAATTGTGTTGCTGATATGGTGTTGCTGTGTGTGAATTCTTAATTATTTATTTCAACTTTAATTCTGTTTGATGGCTTGTGTTTTAACTTTTGTATTCTGTTGTTTATAATATGTCTTTTCAAATGTTGTAAGCTGGTTCGAGTCCCAACCTGGGAAAAAGTGAGGTACAAATTAAGATGATGATGATGATGATGATGATGATGATAATGCCCCTAACTATATTTAACACACAAAAGTACACTTGAATCTGTGGTGGGAAGCATGCCAGCCACCTAGTTCTGCCTTCAATATGGCGGGATTCCTTTGCAGGGAAGAAGTGGATGGTTGGAGGGCTTGCTGCTGCCTCTGCTGCTGCCCTATGCCATTTTAAATAGGTACTTATAAGCTTTGCCTTGTTTTGCAGTCTCTCTTATTCTCTCAAGGCTTGCCAGAAGACAGAGAATGCAAGGCAAGATTTATAAGTCTCTATGAAAAATGGTGTAGGACAGCAAGACAGTAGTGGAGACCGGAGCAAATAATCTGTGAATGATCCAATTTACAAATGTCAAATCCGTGGATTTGAAGAACCAACTGTATAAATAAAGATTGAAAAAATATTCAACCAAGATTGAATACACTTCCATCAACTGTGCTTTTTAAAAATTTCCATTGCAAGATTGGGTTTGTCCTTGTGGCGATGGCAGCACTGAACCAGTAGTCCATGTGCTGTTGTTTTGTCCCTTGAGTCCAAGAATTGCATTGGTTTTCTTGGCTGCCACATCACACTACTGACTCATGTTCAGCTTGTGATCCACCAAGACTCCTAGATCCCTTTCACATGTACCGCTTTCCAAGCCATGTGCCCCTATCCTATATTTGTGCATTTCATTTTTTTTCTGCCTAGGTGTAGGACCTTACATTTCTCTCTCTCTGATGCAGCAGCCAAGAAAGCAAACGTGATGCTTGGTTGCATCAATAGCAGTATAGTGTTTAGATCAAGGGAGGAAATGGTACCACTCTATTCTGCTCTGGTTAGACCTCATCTGGAATATTATGTCCAGTTCTGGGTACCTCATTTCAAGAAGGATATTGACAAGTTGGAGCATGTCCAGAGGAGCAGTGCTCTGCTTGTGGGGGGGAAATGATTGAGTAATGGGACAGCAGCACAGAACATGTGAAAGGGTAATACAGGACTACCTAGATGTTCTAAATGAATTCACATTTCTAGGACTGAATAAACTGAATCCAGTGGTACTATAAAGGAAATTGCAGGTGTTATCTCAGAGCCACTTGCTATCATCTTTGACAACAGGAGAGCTCTTCTGGCAACTATCAACCCATAAGCTTGATTTCAATGCTAGCAAGGTTCATTAAGTAGGAAAACTAGTTTGTCTATGAGTGCTTAGTAAATAATTGGTGTAATTTTGAACAGCCAGAAACAAATCGCACTACATTTATCTTATTTTTTTTTTTTTTTTTTGAACAAGATACCAGTTTGGTAGATCAGGAGTGTTCTGAGGATGGAGTATATCTTGTTTTCTGTAAGGCATTCAACAATTTCATCAGTTACCAGAGAAGAAGGAAAAAAGAGTCCTATACAATGCTTGTGTTAGGTGGATCTGTAGCTAGCATATGGAACAGCCCACTCAAAGTGATCATCAGTGGTTCCTGATCTTGCTGTGGAAGATAACTAGTGGAGTGTCACAGGATTTTTTCCTGGATCCAGTTTTGTCCAACATGTTTATGAATGACTTGGATGAGGTAATAGATGGTACGTTCAACAAATTGATCTCTGACATCAAAGCAGGAGGGATAGATAATACCTCAGAAGATAAGATACAAGTGACCTTAATAGATTGGAGAGCTGGGCCAAACCTAACAAAATAAATTTCAGCAGAGACAAATGTAAATCTGAGAGGTGACACTTTGATCAACTGACTTAGTAGCAGTGATGTATGTAAGTCTTTTACTCCAAGTCTCAAGTCAAGTCTCACGTCTCTACCTTCAAATCTAAAGTCAAGTCTCAAGTCCTTGGAAGATACCTTCAAGTCAAATCTCGAGTCAAGTCTCAAGTCTGGGAGCCAAGTTTATACCCCAACCTGTATTCCAGAATTTCTGGACAGAGTCGAAAGTCAGTTTTAATAATTTAAGTAGAGTTGGTCCTCTACTTTTGTGATTTTGCCATCTGCAGCTTCAGAAGTGGGGAACAGGATCTTTCTTACTTCCCATTTGCAAAGCTGGAGGCTTTTTCAGAAGTGGGGCACAGGATCCTTCTTATTCTCTATTATTGAAGCTTCAAGAGCTTTAGAAGGAAGGATCCTTCCTCCTCAAGACCACTGCCTAACACATTTTCGGTTCCCCTCTGAGATACATGCCCTGCACTTTGGGCATGAGTCTTCCCTTCTGGCCAAGTGGCCATCCAGCCTCCGCTTAAAAACCTCCAACGAAGGAGACTCCACCACACTCTGTGGCAGCACATTCCACTGCCGGACAGCCCTGACCGTCAGGAAATTCTTCCTGAGGTTAAGGTGGAATCTCCCCTCCTGCAGTTTGAATCCATTGCTCCTTGTCCTGGTCTCAAGAGCAGGAGAAAACAAGCCCACTCCCTCCTCGACATGACATCCCTTCAAATATTTAAACATGGCTATCATGTCCCCTCTCAACCTTCTCTTCTGCAGACTAAACATACCCAGCTCTCTAAGTCTGTCCTCACAGGGCATGGCTTCCAGGCCCCTCACCATTTTGGTTGCCCTCCTCTGGACCTGCTCCAGCTTATCCATATCCTTCTTGAATTGGGGTGACCAGAATTGGACGCAGTATTCAAGATGAGGTCTAACCAAAGCAGAATAAAGTGGTACCAATACCTCCCTCGATCTAGACACCATACTCCTATTGATGCAACCAATAGGAGTTGGCTTTCTTGGCTGCCGCATCACACTGCTGACTCATGTTCAGCTTGTAGTCTATTGAGACTCCTAGATGCCTTTCACACGTACTGCTATCCAGCCACGTGTCCCCCATCCTATATTTCTGCATACCATTTTTTCTGCCTAAGTGTAGGACCTTACATTTCTCTCAGTTGAAATTCATTTTGTTAGCCTTGGCCCAGCTCTCTAATCTATCCAGGCCCTTTTGAATTTTGATCCTGTCATCAGGCAACCCCTCCCAACTTAGTGTCATCTGCAAATTTGATCAGTGTGCTCTCTATTCCTTCATCCAAGTCATTAATGAAGATATTGAACAGCACCGGGCCCAAGACAGAACCCTGTGGCACCCCGCTAGTCACTTCTCTCCAGGATGAGAATCTGCCATTGGTGACCACCCTTTGGGTACGGTCAGTCAACCAGTTACAAATCCACCTGACAGTAGCCCTGTCCAGTCCACATCTTACTAGCTTCTTTGCAAGAATGTCATGGGGAACTTTGTCAAAGGCCTTACTGAAATCAAGATATACTATGTCCACAGCATTCCCTTCATCTATCAAGCAAGTAACTCTATCATAAAAAGAGATAAGAATAGTCTGGCATGACTTATTTTTGAGAAATCCATGTTGACTTTTCGTAATTACGGCATTGTTTTCTAAGTGATTAGAAACTGACTGTTTAATGATCTGCTCCAGGATCTTTCCGGGTACTGATTTCAGGCTGACTGGGCGATAATTATTTGGGTCCTCTTTTTTCCTTCTTTCCTTCCCTTCTTGAAGATGGGGACATTTGCCCTCCTCCAGTCTGCCGGAACTTCTCCTGTCTGCCAAGAGTTTTCAAAGATTATAGCAAGAGGTTCCACAATGACCTCTGCTAGTTCTTTTAAAATCCTAGGATGCAATTCATCTGGCCCTGGAGACTTGAATTCATCCAGTGTGGCCAGGTATTCTTGTACTACCTCTCTACCTATTCTGTGCTGCATTTCCCCCACTTCCTCACCTGCTCCCCAACCGCCAGGTTGAGTGTTTTTATCCTTTTGGGAAAAAACTGAGGTGAAGAAGGTGTTGAGGAGTTCTGCCTTTTCTCTTCCTCCTGTTATTAATTCACCATCTTCCCTGCACAGTGACCCTAACATCTCCTTCTTTTTCCTTTTGCTGCGGACGCATTTAAAAAAGCCCTTTTTATTGTTTTTAATGTCTCTGGCCAGCCTAAGTTCGTTCTGTGCTTTAGCCTTTCTGACCTCCTCCCTGCATCTCCTGGCTACTTGCTTATAATCTTCTTTGGTGATTTCCCCCTTCTTCCATTTCCTGTACATGTTTTTCTTAACACTTAGCTCAGCTGAGAGTTCTTTAGTCAACCATTCCGGTTTCTTTCAGATGCCTTCCATTTTTCCTCCTTAATGGCACAGTTTTAGCCTGTGCCTTCAGTATCTCCCTTTTAAAGAACTCCCATGCATCCTGAACTCCTTTCTCATTGACTATTCTTGACCGCAGAATTTCAGCCAGCAGCTCCTTCAGTTTACAGAAGTCTGCTTTTTTAAAATCTAAGACGAGTGCCTGGCTACACTTGTCTTCTCTTCCCCACTGAATGCCAAATTCTAATAGGGCATGGTCACTCTCTCCTAAAGATCCAACCAGTTCTACGTCATTAACAAGGTCTTCTCTGTTGGTCAGGATCAGATCCAGAATATTTGATCCCCTTGTCGCCTCTTCCACCTTCTGGACCATGAAATTGTCTGCAAGACAAGCAAGAAACTTGCTGGACCTTGCCGCCTTTGCAGAGTTTGACTGCCAACGTATATCTGGGTAGTTGAAATCTCCCATTATTACTGTATCTCTCCTTTTTGAATGTGCAGTCATTTGGTCTATGAAAGTGCCATCGAGGTCCTCAGTCTGGCCTGGAGGTCTGTAGTAAACCCCCACCAGAATATCCCTATTGTTTCTCGCTCCCTTAATTCTTACCCAGATGCTCTCGACCTGGCTTCCGGTGTTCAAGTCATGGATCTCTTCACAGGTGAAAACATCCTTGACATATAAAGCTACTCCTCCTCCTTTCTTATTTGGTCTATTTCTACAAAATAGGCTATATCCCTCTATTCCTACATTCCAATCGTGAGACTCATCCCACCAGGTCTCAGTGATGCCTATCAAATTGTATTTATTTTGTTGTACTAGGAGTTCAAATTCATCTTGTTTGTTTCCCATACTCCGTGCATTAGTGTAGAGACACTTAAGTCCCCGTGCCCTTCCTGCAAGTCCCATAGCATTGTTTCCACCCCTCCCACGATTGGATGCTATTCCTACTTGGCCAATATCATTTGGGCCTTTTTCCCCTGCACTTGCCGAGTCCTTGTCCTGAATAATCTTGTCTCCCTCCCCAGCTGTACTTAGTTTAAAGACCTCCTAATCCTCCTTGTGAGACTGTTTGCAAAAACGTTCCTGCCAAGTTTCATGAGGTGCAGCCCATCCCTTGCCAGAAGCCCATGTTCCTGGAATTTCAAGCCATGATCCAAAAAGCCAAACTGTTGCCAGTGGCGAAATGTGCAGAGCCAGTTGTTGACCTACTATTGTCCTTTCCCTTCATGCACCATATCCTTGAACAGGGAGGATTGATGAAATGACCACCTGGGCACCAAGGTCCTTAAGCTCTCTCCCCATAAGCTCGTAGTCCTTTGTGATGTGGTGAAAGCTGCGCTTCACCGTGTCGTTGGTTCCAACGTGAACCAAAACGAGGGGCTTACGGTCAGTGGGCTTGACCAGCCTGGCTAGCCTCTCTGTTAGGTGCTTTATCTTGGTCCCAGGAAGACAGCAGACCTCTCGATTGAGCTTGTCCAGTTTGCAAACTGCCGGTTCGGTTCCTCTGAGCAAGGAGTCCCCAACCACCAGAACTCCCCTCCTCGGAGGCCTGTCCGGGGTTCTTCGACAAGCAGATTCTTCCAGGATTGCCTGGGCATTGTGTTGAGGCTGGGAGTGCTGGTCTTCCTGATGTTGAATGCCGTCCTGTTGGTGTTCAAGTTCCAGTTGCTGAAGTTGGATTCCTTCTTGCTGATGTTCTGTTCCCTCCTTTTGGTGTTCCTCATCTTTCATAGCACCAAGAACGTTGAAGCGATTCTGTAGTTTAAGAGTCTCTGTTTCCTTCCTGGCCCTTCTGCTTCTCCGTGTGACATTCCTCCAAGCATCGCTTTCCTGGCTCACGGAACTGATTTCCTCATCTGGCAGCTCCTCCGCATATCCAGTCTTCAGGAAAGTCCTCTCTGTCCTATCCAAGAAGTCCTCACCTTCCCTAATAAGACGAAGATTAGAAACCTGTGCCTTTTCCTGCATGGCAGGGGGTTGGACTGGATGGTCCTTGTGGTCTCTTCCAACTCTACATTTCTATGATTCTATGATTCTGCTTTTAGGAAAAGTTTTAGAAATCTCCTCCTATATGTAGTAGGAACAGGCTGCTGAGCAGACTTCAAGCCCACCTCAAGCCCATTGCCTATCCCATTTGCTGTTCCCTCTAAGAAATATGTCCACACTTTGGGCTTGAGACAGATTGTCATGTGACCAGTAAGTTGTAAGGTTTCTGGATTAATGTGTTATGTTACTGAACTGAGGGCAGCAAGTCAGTCACTAAAAATATGCAAGTCTCAAGTCAAGTCGAGTCAATGTGTAATTTTTGCCAAGACCAAGTCCCAGTTGAGTCACTGAAGTGACTTAAGTCTGATTTGAGTACAAGTCTATCAACTCGAGTCTACATCACTGCTTAATAGCCCACAAACTTAATATGAGTGAACAGCACAATGTGATGGCTAAAAAGCCAGTGCAATCCTATGCTGCATCAGGAGAACTATAGTGTCTGTATCAACATATGCATTTCATGTCTCCAGACAATTTGACTGTATTTTGCATGCAAAAGCAGAGTACTGTATACATTTAATAAAGAAAAAAATTATTCTCCCTGCTCAGATCCTGCATGTGGCAGCAATTTAAGACACTAATATCTACAGTTGAAAATGACAAGCCATAGTCAAAGCAACTGCAGAGACACATTGTGATGAGCATACACCAAAGAGCCACTGAAGCAAGATGGGGAAATCACAGAAAAGCAACATGAAAACTGACAATAAAGGTGTTGGAGAGATACCATAATCATTGCATTCAGAAAGGACAAATGAAGAAACTTATAAAACAGAGGTTGCAAAGGATTAAGGATTAGAACAAAATTACAATTAAAAAGTAGTGACTCACCAGCATGTCAATGGACAGCCACCTGGGAGTTCTTAAATAACTGAAGTGTGAAATTGATGAGTCTTAAACTAAAATATCCAACAGTACTAAAATTAGATTTTGGAATATATGTATATGAGAGGAATCAAAGAAATTAGAGAATCTAATCTATTATTCCATGTGATATTGGTAGAAGGAATTGTTAAAGCTACAGTTATTTCTAAACATACAGAAGAACAATTCTTGGCAAGAAGGAATTAGCATCACTTCTGCAAAGGAAACTTCACCAAGTTTTTTACAATTATTTTAGAACCTAAAAATCAACATGTATATGTGTTCATTCATCATCTTTCACACAGTTAGAATTTTCTACTACAGTTCTGGTTCTAATTTCAAAAACCAGATTCCCCTTTCTACAATGTAAACCAGAGCTTTCCAGACCTTTCATGTTGGTGACACACTTTTTTAGACATGCATCATTTTGCGACACAGTAATTTCAGTTTTACTAGCAAACTTGAAGTTAAGCTAACCCTTTATAAGATACAGACACATACATAAATTGTAATAACAAAATGTATAAAGACACAACATATCTCATGAAAACCTTTCATATATTTTTAAAAATATATGATTTATAAATAATAACAGATATTTCCAAGACTGTAGGTGACACACCTACACACTTCAGGCGACACATTAATGTATCCCAGCACACTGTTTGGAAAGCCCTGGTGTAAACACTAACTTCAAAAGAATGATTATTCTTGGAATCCTGCAGGAGATAGGAGGGCTTAAATTACCCATCAAGACCAGTTCAAATCCATTAGTCCCT
The DNA here is from genome assembly GCA_948472985.1 of Iguana delicatissima. Taxonomy (NCBI): domain Eukaryota; kingdom Metazoa; phylum Chordata; class Lepidosauria; order Squamata; family Iguanidae; genus Iguana; species Iguana delicatissima. The sequence continues at coordinate 20,198 of CAOKZL010002224.1, read as the reverse complement.
CTCTCCATTGATGAAATTTGCATTAAACAACAACAATACCACATATTACATATATAAAAGGAAAAAAAACAAACACATTTCACTCCATGCATATTCTGGCCCTAAGTCATGTGAAATGCTGCCTGTAATCTGATGTTGTATATGTTTTTCTCCTTAGTAACAACATGGTCTTACAAGGAAAGAGCAGATCTTAGTCTGTTATTGATAATGGCTATTGATTTTTTTTCATGTGACTTTCCAGACACTTATCAGGCACTGAACATGGGACATTTGTGATGTAGAGCATAAGATACCCCACTGACCTGTGACCTTCCTTCTAAAAATAAAGAATAAATAAATGTATAAAAATAAAACAAAATAAATGACCTTCCTGTTCATTACTTGTGCATCTTTGTTAACTGGGAAGCACAATGGCATAATGAAGAATTAAGTGCTTTGTAAATCACTTGGTGTTAACAAAATTAGGATCCTTAGCTCAATCTGCCAGCATGGTACCTCTGCATCCAGGCTCCTCTCAACCCTGTTAGAATAAATTTTCCATCCCCAGATTTCATTGTATCTGAATTTTCACTCTGTCCTTCTCCCCGTTGCATCAAAAGTCACAATTCAGACATGACAGCTAATAACTGAATATCGTTTGATACACAATACATTTTTAAAGAATGTTCTACAGTTTCATGAACATATTTGATTCATAAAACTAATTCCAGCTCCCAGCCTTCTCTCAGACACATAGTATTCATTTGATATATGTCCCTAGTTGAGTACAAAACCCCATGACTGCAGACAAGCAAATATATTGTGTCTTAGGAATATCTATAACATCATGAAGATGATATGAAGGGGGAGGGGGAAAAAGATGGATATGACTTTCAATGGAAATATAATGCAGGTAAATAACTTCCCTGCACATTGTGGTCTCAATCAAATTCAGAGCACAACAGGAATATTTTTCATTAAAAATTAAAGATATAGAGGATTTGATGCTCAATATCTAAATGCTAACCAAGCCAAAATTTCATTTTCTTTTAAAAAAACAAACTGTGAGCCATTCTGCTTTCATGGGTTCAAAATTCATGGATTTGATTATTTGCAGGTTATTTTGATTTTATTTTAAAAGATCCTTATCTGCCCCTGCCCACAGCAAAAAATACATTCTCTCTAGGAATCAGTCTTCTGATATTATTCTATGGTTTACTTCTGCCAGAAGTGGATCATAAAGTTGCACTGAAAGACCTAGAAGTTCCTAGAGAAGTATTCTCAGGTTAAAAAAAACAAGTATTCAGGACTTTTATTTTTGTTTGTGGTTTTTTCACTTTCACAGGGGTCATGAATCACTAACCCCCATGAAAGCGGAGGACTCACTGTAGTTGAAAGTAAGTGGATGTTAAATATTCATTACATTTTCGTCCTCACTTACCCTTTGTTTTATGGTCCAGGCAGTGACATTCACTATATCTGAGATTATTACAAGCAATAGCAATAGCAGTTATTTCTATACCGCTTATCAACTGAGTGTTATCTAAGCGGTTTACAATGTATTTTTTAGCTAATTGCCCCCAACAAGCTGGGTACTCATTTTACCGACCTGCGAAAGGATGGAAGGCTGAGTCAACCTTGGAGCCAGGCAGGATCGAACTCACAACCTTGTGGTTGCAGTACTGGCATTTAACTACTGCGCCACCCCCCCTGCAATACTCCAGGGGAAGTGGCAGGAATTGGCTTTACTCTGATTGGGAACTGTGATATCACATGAAGATATAACAGAAGGAAGAGTTGATTCCTGTAATCCCACTTATATAATGGAAGTGGTCAATAGGGAACTGTCGTGGTAGTGGTGCATGGATTAATCACAGACCAGTTTCTGATGTGACTGGAAGCCCTGCCCACATGTTACATATATTCTGAACACACAGACAGAGATCTGTTGGCAGTCTAATGTGCATATTTAGAGCCCTTTCCTTAAAAGCTGTCAGTTCTAGAAATCTGTCTGCATAAAAAAATAATCTATACTTGTGGATAGAAAGACAGCAAGGAAGGGGCATTTGACTCTTCCTAGGCAGTTCCAAAGCCTAGGGGCAGCCACTGATAAGTTCCTCTCTTATGCTCCCACCTACCATACTTGTGAAAGTGGGGAGACTGAAAGAAGAGCCTTTCCCGAAGATCTCATGATCCAGCAGACTCAAAGGGAGAAACATGAGGTCTGTTAGACAGCTTGGACTAAAACTGTATAGGGGCCTGACAGGTCATAACCAGCACTTTTGAGTTTTGTGCCAGGAAAACAGGTCAGCAGCCAGGAGAGCTGCTTAAGTAGGAAAATGTATGATCCCTATTAACAAGCCTCAGGTTAATACTCTAGTTGCAGCTCTTTGTACCAAATGAAGTTTCTGAATACTCCTCAAAGACAGGCTCAAACAGAGCATGTAGTAGTGATCAAAACAGGACGTAACCAAGCCATGTGTCACCACAGACAAATCAGGCATCTCCAGATATGGGTACAGTTGATACAACAGCACAAACACTCATAGCTACTGTAGAAACCTGTAGAAACAAAAATCCTGTGATAGGTTTGCCTTAGGGTCTCCATAGGTCAGAAGCAATAACAACATTTTAACTCCATAAGCCAGCATTTTACTTACTTGCATACTTACTTACTTAATATGCTTTGTAAAATTTTCCAAGTTTGCTATTTTTGGCAACACCTCTGCTTTCGTTTTCAGGACTATGATCCACAAAGAACATTAGGAGATAAGCATGCCCTTTTTTTAGATTCCTAGAAATAGGTCAGACTGCTTTTCCTCCTGTTGCTGCATCTATTCATTTGAAACCTGGTGAAAACCTAGGTTCTTTGTGTGCATGGGGGAGCTTTTCTGATATATAGCTCTAGTGAGTAAGGGAGGATAACCTTTGAACCAGCAGCATGCTCAGAAGTAAAGCAAATTTAACATATATGGAAATGATAGACAAGATGGTGAAAAGCAACTATTTACGAATGAGGATCTGGACCTTCACTTATTATTATAAAACCATTCCACCATATACAGCAACAAGAACATAAACAAACAAACAAACAAATATATTTAAAAAACCTACACCAGGCAATCTTGCAGCCAGATTATATCAGATGTCCTTGTAACTGATCACACCACTTTCTCTAAACTAATCCATGCTTCCTTCCAATGAGCTAAGGAATTGTATATCTAACAACAACAACAACAACAAGTGTAGTTTGTCTCTTTTGTTGCATATCAGTCCAGTTCTTAAGGAGAGTACAGCAGCAACTCCAGAAATTTCTGCTGGATTTATGGTATATATAAGATTTGTTATATGTATACTGTTCTGTTATATGAACTTGACAGATTTTACATATGTGTGCTATTCTTTTATATAATATTAATAATATTGTGTTTGTTTTTAATACAGCCTCTGAAGAAGGCCAAGCAGTTTATAAGCAGGCTGAAATGCACTGGGATTTTTAAAAAAAGAATAAAATTTGATCCATCTATAAGCATATGGAGCCTAGGAGCCTCCTTTTTTCTGCTGCTTGATCGATGATGGCCATAAATGTTACATCTCCCCACCAGACCCCAAGTGTTCCCAGGCTCTTTGGATGTTTACATTCTGTCATCCTGATAACCTAATCTCTTCTCCTGTTCTTATCTCCACCCTTCTGGTTGTTCTCACACTGTCTTTCTGGGATTTCACACTTCATCCCTCTGATTGCCCCCTCCCTTCTGCCATTTCTCCTAACACCTGGAAGCCTTTGAACCCATGTCCAGATACATACAGCAATTGATATTCAGTACACTGTTACTGGCCTGCACCCTCCCCATCTAATATGGTTTAATTGGGAAAATATATTAATTGCCATGGATATAAAACTGACTCTGAGGTGACTGGAAGGTTGAGCTGGTCAGAGGAAAATTGCTCACTGAATATGTGTGCTGCAAAGTAGGTCAGATCTCTTCTAGGTCTCCCTGACCCTGAGTGCCTGGTCCTCTATCCCTGGTTTCAAGGAGATTTCCTGGCTGGTGGAGCTCGAAGGAAACGTGTGTGGGCATCATAGAGTTATAGAGCCGTGGAGGGCATGCTGTATTTGTGTGTGAGAGTGTGTTAGGAATGCACCCTCACTTTCTCTTTGGTATTTTGATTGGCAAATGAATTGGTAAGCATGTTTAAGGAACAAAACAAAATGCATAAACTTGAGAAATGGGTTGTGAAAGCAATAAACAACCCACTCAAGGAGGGATTCTTCAAAACCTGGGATCTTTTTGGCATCCTGTGTGATGCTTCCTGCGCGCAATGCAAGGAGGGGGTTGCTTTTTGGCCCCTCCAAAGATGCAATGGCAGCTTGGGGTTTCTGGATGACCTTAAGTGAAGCCACGAGCACTATCCAGGAGCTCACCAAAATGGCTGAGGGGCAGGCCACAGAACTGGAATCTCTCAGAGCCCCCAAACCAAACCTTGCTGGTGGATAAATTGGCATTTTCATCCACAGCATAAGAGGGCCACATCAAATTAGACAGTGTCTCCACTGAAATCCAAACACTCCAGCACAGGCTGACCATACACAATATACACAAAGGCACAGCCTGCTTTTCAATACCTTGCCAGCCAGGCAAACATCCAACATGCAATATAAACTACGAGGCTGAGGCTTACAAGTGCAAGATTGCTGAACTTAACCAGAGACTGGTCACCAGGGAGGCTGTGATCATTATGGTTTGCCCTAAAGTTCAGTCCCCTTTCCTCATGCACACTCTGGAGGAGTCGCTGCCAAAGGAAGCATACCCTCACACTCCCTACAACCATGCCATTGTATATCCAATTTCTATGTATATTTGTGAAAGCTGAAGAAAGCTGCTAGAAAGAAAATCAAGTCATTTGAAATGTGGTGCAGCAGGAGAATACTACAGGTACCATGGAGGGCTTAAAAGACAAATAAAGTCAGCCCTCCACTTTCATGAGGGTTAGGGGTAAAAGACCACCACAAAACAGGAAAAACTGCAAGTAAAAATAAAAATCACAAATGCTGTTTTTTTTTAACCTTCTTTAGGAATCTCTAGGCCCTGTAGTGCAATTGTACTGTTGGCTTCTGGCAGAAGTGGGCTATAGAGTCAAACTGGAGGACCTAGCAATGCCTGAAGAGGTGTTCCTTAAATTAAATAAATAAAATTATCAGAAAATAATCAAATATGCAAGTGCTGAGCCCATGAAATTGGAGGGCTAACTATAAATGGGTTGTACAGCAAATCAAGCCTAACCCTTTAGGAAAAAAAGGAAGCCCACAATACAGATCAATGAAGGAAGCCACAGCCCTGAGTCTGCAAGACCAGAGGAGGGCTGTTGAAGAAAGGGTGATCTGGATGTCTCTTGTTCACAGCATCATCACAAGCTGCACTCAACTTTAGGGCAGTTGACATCGACCATGAGTGGAATGGATATAATTTCACCACTTGATCCTCTTAGGATAAACATCTGTACCTGTAAATTTCTTCCAACTTTGTCAATGCTAAAAAGGCATTGGCATTTCCAGTTAAAAATAGTCATATTTTAACAGTACATGGCACATGAGCATGTATGCAGACAAAGACAGCTCTAAAATTTCACACAACCTGGACAATATTTTAGAACCACTTTTGTATTTCGGGTGAAAATTAAGATGAGGTACAAACCACTGGATTACCAAATCACAACTGTGGTTTAGGATTTAAGATGAACTGGAACCACCTCTTACTGAGTCTGAGCTGAATCAGGGTATTTTTGAGGGGCTGCTCAGTTGGGTCACAGTTAAATCTCTCCCTTAGTTTGGTGTACATCTCTATCATTTATTTTGTGACAACTACTACTTCTTCACAAACAGAAGGAAGAAAGAACGGAAGAAGCTTCATGTCAAAAAAACTGAGGCAGGCAAAGTCCTCCCATTCTAACTGCCACTGCTCTGGACATGGAGGGAGAGAGAGCAGTATCTGCTGGACTTAATCCCCACCCACATTGCCATTTCCTTTTGTATCATGTCTTAATTAGATTGTAAACCTGAGGGCAGAAAACTAGGTTTTTTGTTTGGTCTTTGACTTGTAAAGCACCAATACAATAGGACCCCAAAGCAATATGGAACCAGTTCAGGTCATTTACTGTCAGAGTAATAGGATCTTAATGCTGAGAACTACTTAGCTCCCTAGTTGCACTGTTCCTATAACTGCCAATCACAACTAGAAGACCTCTCTTTTTGCATGTATACTTTCATAAGCACTCCTACCCCAAACAAAGTATGCATTTAATATTTCAATTGCAGCTTGATACAAGAATGGGACCACATTGGTTTATATGTGATCTTATGCAGACCTGATCGTGATCTTAAATAGAAGTCTAATCTGCCTCTAAATTCAGCTGCATGTGCATTATAAAAGAGATTTTATCAGCTTTCACTTGCCTTAAATGTGTACTCAACCTTATTTCCTGAATCTGTCCTCAAGAAAGAACTGGACACTTTGCATTGTGGGAGAGGAGGAGGGCATTTTTTAAGCTTTCAAGGGTGAAACTTGGTTGGTAGTTACTTTGTTAAAGTTACAAGTTTAGTAAGGGAGTGTTGTCATTCTTTTGTAACACTGGGAAAAAAACACAATCCTATATCCATGCAATTCCATGCAACTTCCTATGCCTCCCACACTTCCTGGTACACCCGTTTGAGGACTCATGATGTTATACCCTCCATTAACTGTTCCAGGAAGTGAACTGGCTACATGGAGCTGCTTGTGTAATTCATGACAGCCAGGTACCCATCCCGTCATGTTAAAATAATATCTTTTAGACTTAAAAAAAAAACCTCATCCAGCTCTCAGGCATTCAAGCAGCTGCTTCAGTTGGCTGGTGTACTTCCTGGAATACTCTTGAAAACACGTATTAGTATAAAACTGTTTATCACACACACGCAAAAAAGGCAAGATTTCGTAAAGGTACAGTAATAGTACCAGTGATCTTGTTACCCTATAATTTGGCCACACCACAGTTAAGCGTCAGCCCCCAAACCAAGCCTGAAAATCCAGTATTTCCTTTCCTAACACCACTCTATTTCATTCAGGGAAAAGTGAAACTAACCAAATTATCAGTGTTTCCTTAATTCATTTGCTAGAAATCTAGGGGTATGCAACAGAACCACAAACAATTGCTGTAGACTTAGGCCTGCTGTAGACCTGTGAGATTCTGGGGTTTGTAGTTCACTGAGGTCCAAGAGCTCTCTGGCTGAGAATTCTAAATGCCATTCCTTAAACTACAAACCCCAGATTCTATGGGATGCTGAAAGTGGAATAATAGCACTATAACACTGTGGTGCTGAAAGGCCCTTAGTTCCAGTTTTGGAGGAAAGGCAAGGTATAAACAAAGGCAATAATGGCCATGATAATGGAAATACAATATACTACGCATGGAAAACAGGGCTAGGTGGATTGTATATGAATATGCAGCTGCTCCATTTTATGAAGGTGCCCTGGCAGGTCCAAATAAAGGCATGTTGGAAGAAATGGAATTTCCTTGGGGATTGCTATTATGAAATAGCCCTGAGGAAAACTACATCTCCAATCTGTTCGGAGTGGCAACCTTTGCATGCCTAATTGAATAGCTAGTTCATTTGCATGTCTATTGTTAAGCATAGAGAGAGAGCCTAGAGAGAAAACTTCCTGTTTGTTGGTCAACACCTCTTCCTCCAGCATTCCTTGTTCTTTTAAAAAGGTTCTCCGGCCATTTTGTCTCTCCCCTTTTTGTCTTTGCCTTTTGTCCTGAAAACATGCTCTGAGATCTCCTAACAGGGATCATTTTGCAGCAAGCATATGAGTGCTTTATTTTTCTTCCTACCTTCCTCAAGAATTGAACCTGTGTAGACTATGCACAAGCTTTTGTGAGAAAAACTCTTTTATATTTTTAACAAAACCGTTTTTGTGCTTATTTTGAGCTAGATTAAGTGTGTTTGGGGTGTAGTTAAAGAAGTGGGACTGGTGATCTGTTCAACTTCCGTTTTGTGCAATTACTAAAATACTCTGCTGATTGAGAGTCTCATTACCAAGGTCTCTCAATATTCAAATAAATATTTTTTTTAAAATTTCCCCAACAGGCTATGGGGTCCCAGAACAGAACAGTTACCAGATTTTTCGGGTTTTAGTTATTTTTTGCTTTGTGTCTTTCTTGTGAAAGTGGCGGGTTTTCCCCCCCCCCTTTTTGGAAACACACATCTAGCTAGAGAATTTTTGCCTTTTACCTTTTTGGGAGCTGATTTCTCTTTTTGTTGGAATTGCTAACTAAAGCAAAAATGCTGCAAGCAGATTTAGCAGATTTAGCCCTAGCTTCCAAACCCAGACTTGTGTGACTCAGCAATGAGAGCTATACAGAATGGAGACAAAAATCAAATTTAGCCTTTAACTACCATAATGTTCTGGATGCAATTGAAAAAGAAAAATCTGCAGAACAATGGTTAGAAAATGCAACTGCAAGTATCTGATTGGTAACGCACTAGGCTAATCAGTACTCTATGTAAGAGATTGCAAATCTGCAAATGAAATGCTAACTAAACTTAAAGAGGTGTATGGTCTTTCATCTGAAAAATCTAGTCAATTTGGATGAGGGAACTTGTACAGCTTTGCCTTCATACTAAAGCAGGCTGTGAAGCTTGTATCAGCAAACTGATTATAATTTTTGATAAGTTGAATTCCTGTGGATTCCAGTTTTCTGATAGACAAAAGGTTTGTTTCCTGACTGGAACTCTGGGATCAGAGTTCAATCCCTTCATCTCTCTCTTACAAAACTTAAAAGGGCTAACCTTTAATGAAGCTTTGTCTAAACTACCAGAAGAATGCATTGACCAATGGGCCCCCCCTTTTTGATCATACACAGAGACCAAGTGGATCAAATTACCTGGCCACTAAGAAGGGCAAACCCAAAGCTCCGCCTAGGGACCAATCAGAGCTCAGTTGCTATAACTGCAACAAAAGGGGTCACATTGCAAGAAACTACTCTTTCAAAAAAACCCTCAGCCAATGGTAGCTCTCCAACTAAGAAATTTACAAGACAAAGGCAGCATGAAGCGGGTAAACCCAAGCAAACAGTCTTACAGAGGAAATAAGCTTCTTTAATGGGGCAGACTCTGGCAGTTAATGACTACAAGCAGAAAAATAATTGTTGGATTATAGATTCTGGCTGTACCAATCACAGCACATTTTCTGATGCTTATTTTGATAAAATGGATCCAGATGCAACAGGAAAGATTCAAGCTGCAAATGATGAATCCATGCAGATCCTGGGATCAGGAAGCTGCACTTTAAACTATCTATTGCCTGATGGCAAAGTTGCACAGAATGTAGCAAGTGATGTCTTGTTTGTTCCTGAATTACACTGAAACATGCTCAGTGTGTCTGCTTTAGATAAGAAAGGATTTGAAATACTTTTCAAACAAGGAAAATGCACAGTTACCAAAGATAATGTCCTTTTTGCAGAAGCATTTGAGAATAATGGTGTCTATGAGTTACATCTTTCAGCTCAACAAGCTAATGTTGCTAGAGCACAGATGAATGAGGACAGCCTTGACCTATGGCACAGACGTCTTGGACGTCGCGATCAAAAGGCAGTTCTTGAACTACAAAACCAGAACTTGGCTACAGGAATCAAGGTGAATCAACAATACAATGAAAGTACTACCAGGTGCGTAACTTGTGTTGAACAAAAGTCAGTCAGACCCTCATTTCATCCAAGGACTGAAAAGAGAACCGCTAAGGTACTGGATCTCATTCACAGTGATTTATGTGGTCCATTTAATGTTCCTTCAATTGGTGGAAACAGATATGCTTTAATTTTTGTGGATGATTTTTCAAGGTATTGTGTTACTTATCTCCTGAAAAGAAGAGTCAAGCCCAAGAAGTATGTTGTCATGGTGAGAACCAAGTTTGAGATGACACCTAAAGCTATCCAGACAGATGGTGCTGGTAAATACATTTCACATCGCACACAAGCTTTCCTGGAAGAGCATGGCATTTTGCACAGGAGGAGCGTTCCTTACACTCCTGAGCAGAATGGGATTGCTGAAAGGAAACTGAGATCTCTCCTGGAGATGACAAAGTGCATGCTGGTAGATGCTCATCTTCCCAGTAAATTTTGGGGTGATGCCTTTATGACTGCAACGTATCTCCAGAATAGATTTCCAACAAAAGGCACCACGCGAACACCATTTCAACTATGGCATGGCAGAGAACCAGACATAAAACACATTAGAACCTTTGGAAGTATTGCATATTCATACATACCACAACAGAAGCGACACAAACTAGATGCAAGAGCAGAGCAGACTATTCTAATTGGCTATGCTCCTGGAAGCAAAGGTTATAGAGTAATGAACTTAAAGACTGGTGAAGTTGCTACTAGGCATGTAGTTTACTTTGATGAACAAAGCAGAGTTGATAAGAGAGGAACTGTCATAGACTTTCCAAATGAACAGAGACTATCTTAGAATCACTGGAAGAAGAAGAGCAAAATGTTGAACCTCTCTTAGAAGTGCAAATGTTGCCTACATCTGAAATACCACAAGCAGCTACACAACCTGATTCTGAACAAAGGACTGAGATATTTGCTGCAGAAAGCAAGCTAAAGGCAAAAGCAGTACACTAAGAGAAGGGGATGCAGATGGCTCTGACCTGAGCACTGGACCGGAGGATGCTGCAGAGACAGACCAGGTTCCAGACCAGGTTCCCAGACGCTCAACGCGACCCAACAAAGGTGTACCAGCTCCACGCTTGTCCTACCTCGCAACATCAGTGTTACCAAATGAACCATCAAGCTTTGAAGAAATTGAACAGATGCCTGCAACTAGGCAGCTAAGTGAAAGGCAGCACAAGAAGAAATAGATGCACTGCATAAGAATAGAACATGGACACTTACTGAGCTTCCACCAGGAAAGAAAGCCATAGGATCCAGATGGGTCTTCAAGCTGAAACTGGATGCACAAGGAAAAGGTGGAACGCTACAAAGCAAGGTTAGTTGCACAACGCTTCTCGCAGAAATTTGGAATAGACTTTGATGAGACATTTGCACCTGTTGTCAAACACAGTGCCATAAGACTGCTTCTCAGTCTAGCTGCTTCCAAACAAATGGATGTCAGACACCTTGATGTGAAAACTGCTTTCTTACATGGAGAAATAACAGAGGAACTGTACATGCAACAACCTACAGGCTTTGTAGACCAGAAGCAAGCACATCTGGTTTGCAAGCTGAACAAAGGTTTGTATGGACTTAAACAGGCTGCCAGAGCTTGGAATGAGAAACTAGATACAATGTTGAAACAATTAGGCTTTAAGCAAGGAGAAGCGGATCAGTGTCTATACACCAGAACCAAAGAAGGTTATTCAACCTTTATCCTGACCTATGTTGATGATTTGATTATAGCCACCAACAGAAATAAAGACGACTCAGAAGTTGTACGTCACTTGAGCAAAGAAGTGGAATTGAAAGAGTTAGGAGATGCAAGATTCTATTTGGGGATGGAGATTCAAAGAGAACAAGATGGATCTTTTCTACTGAATCAAAAACAAAAGATTGCTGAACTTTTAGAAAGTTTAGGACTCCAAGATGCCTATACTGTAGCAACGCCCATGACCACAGATTTTCTTAAAAATACTGAACAAAGTGATGCTTTACCAGATAATAGTCTCTACAGAACAGCAATAGGAAAACTCCTGTACCTGTCTACCAACAGAAGACCTGATATTGCATCTGCTGTAGGGATTCTGAGCAGGAAAGTTAGCTCACCCACAAAGAAAGATTGGACTGGAGTAAAAAGGGTGGATAGACACTTAAAAGGGACTATCAACTTTAAATTGAAGCTACCAGCTAGTAGCAGTCCAAAGTTAGTATGCTACACTGATGCAGATTGGGCTGGTGATACTGCAGATTATCACTCAGTCAGTGGTTTCCTATTATGGAGATGGACCTATTTCATGGGGCAGCCACAAGCAGAGTGTGGTGGCTCTATCCTCTACAGAAGCAGAGTATATTTCAGCATCAGAAGCATGTAGAGAATTACTATGGCTTGATCAATTCTTGCCTGATTTTGGAATAAATGAAGAAAAACCAATTCAAGTTATGGAAGACAACCAGAGCTGTATTAAACTTTCTCAAACAGAGAAGATGACACCACGCAGCAAGCACATAGGAATAAGATACCACAAAGTACAAGAGCTCACAGAGAATGGAATGATCAAGATGATCTACTGTCCAACCACTGAGATGGTAGCTGATATCCTAACCAAACCTCTACCAAGAGACGGTTTTGAGAATCTGCGAGTCAAGATGGGACTTCAGGGGTGCATGCACGGTTGAGAAGGGGTGTTGAGAGTGGCAACCTTTGCATGCCTAATTGAATAGCTAGTTTGTTTGCATGTCTATTGTAAGCATAGAGAGATAGCCTAGAGAAAAAACTTCCTGTTTGTTGGTTAACACCTCTTCCTCCAGCACGTAGACATTCCTTGTTCTTTTGAAAAAGGTTCTCCGGCCATTTTGTCTCTCCCTTTTGTCTTCGCCATTTTGTCCTGAAAACATGCTCTGAGATCTCCTAACAGGGATCATTTTGCAGCAAGCATATGAGTGCTTTATTTTTCTTCCTACCTTCCTCAAGAATTGAACCTGTGTAGACTATGCACAAGCTTTTGTGAGAAAAACTCTTTTATATTTTTAACAAAACCGTTTTTGTGCTTATTTTGAGCTAGATTAAGTGTGTTTGGGGTGTAGTTAAAGAAGTGGGACTGGTGATCTGTTCAACTTCCGTTTTGTGCAATTACTAAAATACTCTGCTGATTGAGAGTCTCATTACCAAGGTCTCTCAATATTCAAATAAATATTTTTTTTTAATTTCCCCAACACAATCCACCCTATCTCTAGATGTTTTCAAAAAGAGGCTAGACAGCTACCTGCTGGGAATGCCCTAGCTGGACTGACCTTATGGCCCCTTATGGGGCCCCTTCAAACTCTATTATTCTATGGAAGAAGGGGAAAACCATCAAAAAAGGATACAAATATCTAGTACTTGTAGCGGGAAAGTCAGGTAAACTGAAGCTCACAATGTGTTCAAGCTCACTAAAAACAATTTTTAAAAGTTTGCTTTTTTTTTTTTAGGGAGGTAGGTTGTGTTTCAAGCAAGAAGAAGAGCAAGGACACAATAAAGTTACTGTGCAGAGAAGACAGTAAACTGATAACAAAGGACAGAGAGTAGGCTGAACTCTTTAACATCTTTGTCTCAGCCTTCTCCCAAAAGGAAACAAACAAATAGTGCTCTAACTGGTGAAAGTAAAATAAATTATATGGTAAGAGGACTATAGCCAAGAACAGATAAAGATGTAGTAAAGGAACACCTCCCTGCTCTAAATGAGTTGAAGTATCCAGAGCTGGTTGAACTGCATCCAAGAGTACTAAAAGAACAACTTTATCATTGATAATTCTTGGAGGACAGAAGAGGTCCCAGAAGACTGGAGGAAGGCAAATGTCACAGTCTTCAAAAGGGCAAAAAAGAAGACCCAAGCAACTACTGACCGTTTTGATGTCAATATCAGATCATTAAACAGTCAGGCATTTAGAAAGAAATGTTGTGATTACTATGAGCCAGCATGGATTTCTAAAAAATGTGATGGGTTAAGACTATGTTATACCCCAATCTTTAATAATGCAAAATTGAGTAAAATTTAGGTTAAGCATAGGTATGTATTTCCTGTTACGTTAAAAAACTTTTTGAAATTGTAAACTTTACACAATATATAGGGGAAAAAATGTATACTTAAAGGTATATGTGTGTTGTGTGTTTGTACATGTGTGTGTGTGTGTGTGTGTGTGTGTGTGTGTAAAAATAAGGGATTTACTAAATTATTTTTTGTGGAGAGATAAGTTTATAAAAGACAAAGAATGTGCACTGAAGCAAAATAAAAGATAAGAAAGTACCTAAAACTTTTAGAGAAGGAAGTTGGAAAACGATAAAGGAGAGACACATTAGATTTGTACATAATGTTACTGTAGATATAATAACTTTAGAATTATATGTGATGTTCTAAGCTTTAGAGTGTAACAGGTTTAGAGTGTAACAGGATCTAACAATCTTAATGTTTTGGATTTAATAATAATAATAATAATTAAAAAAAAAGTCGTACCAAGCTAATTTCTCTCTCTTTTTTTGGTATTTTCACAAGCTTGATAGATCAAGTGAGTGCTGTGGATGTATAATACCTTGATTTTAGTAAGGCTCTTTACAAGGTCCTGTATAAAATTCTTGCAGGCAAGCTGGTAATTGATAGGCTAGACAGTATTAAAACTAAGGTACTATAGAATTGGTTGACAGACTGAACCCAGAGAGTGCTCACCCATGGCTGCTCTTCATTCTGTATAAAAGTGACAGGGGCTTAACAGCAAAGCTATACAAAGAATTTATTATAGAAAAGAAATGACAGACTGATAACTATTCAATTGCTATGGGAGGCTATTATTAGATCATCTACAACTGAATCATAGAATTTTACTGCTGGAAGAGACTACAGGGGCTATTGAATCCAACTCCTTGCCATTGGTGAATGCATCATCAAAGCTGAGGAGGAATGAACACAAGTTCTCACATCTCTTGTCTTGAAATCCATCTCAGCATACACTAAATATGCTAAGAAAATATGCTAAGAGTGCTCCACAGTTTTCCCATTACACACCAGAGAAAATACACAAAATAACTAATAGTATAAATAATATTTCCTCTTGTTGCTGGACAAATGTGGAAGAAAAAGGACTTATGTTCATCTTTTGCTAGAATGTCCAGCTACTCAGAAATTGTCAGGAAATGTGATAATAACAGCAACAAAAATTACAAATCAAAATTTAACATTCTGTAGGAAATTACTGTTCTTATTAATATTTAATGGAGCAATCCAAACCTACAATATAAAAAATTAATTATATTAATTATATTTTTGTATATGCAGCTTGAGCTGCATATTTAGTAAAAGTTGTAAATATTTGGAAAATTTAAATATTGAATGCTTGTGGAATAAAATCTGGGGAATTATTTTGATAGAAAAGTTAATCTGTATGGCTAGAGCAGTAGAAAACAGACAATTTTGAACACTTTGTTTCCCCTTTTATACAAGATATGAACAAATATATAGAATAAAGGGAGACACCAAAGATGTACAAATCATTTTGGATGGATATTTTCTGAAAAGTGTATTGATCATCATAGATGTCTTTTATTCATGTACTGCAGGAAACAGTTTTGTTGGTTGTCTTGTCTACCTGCAGATCTTATCAGAATAAGTTATCATTTCTGAAGATTCCTCCTATATATATAGATATCTCTGTATGGATGAAAGTTTGCTGAGGAGATGGAAAGAAACTGCTCTCCAAGGGCTTGAACTTTGTTTCTTCTATGGTATGGAAGCTCTTTGTGCTAATGGAACCAATATGTGGGATTTGTAGATGAATTCACTTGAATCATGTAAATGAATTCTAAAGAAGAAGAAGACAAGGAAGTAATAGTAGTAAGCAGTTTATGACTACTTATATGATGGAACAGAAGATATTCTTTCCAAATTTGCACGTCACCAAATTTGGAGATTGGGGGGATAACTAATACTCCAGAGGACAAGATCAGAATACAAAATAACTGTAACATTTTGAAGAGCTGGAGCCAAACAAAATGAATTCCAACAAGGAAAAAATGTAAATTACTACATCTAGGCAGAAAAAATAAAAGTAACCAATATAAGATTGGTAGCACTTGTCTTAAAAGCAATATATGTGAAAAGAATCTAGGATCTTAATAGGCTACAAGCTAAAGATGAGCCAATAGTGTGATTCAGCAGCCAAAAAAAAGGCAATGCAATTTTTGACCTCATCAACAGGAGTACAATGTCCAGATTAACTAAAGT
This sequence comes from Iguana delicatissima, assembly GCA_948472985.1. NCBI lineage: Eukaryota > Metazoa > Chordata > Lepidosauria > Squamata > Iguanidae > Iguana > Iguana delicatissima. The sequence continues at coordinate 4,269 of CAOKZL010002224.1, read as the reverse complement.
AGTAGTGCCACTTTGCTCTGCTTTGGTCAGACCTCAGCTAGAACAGTGGGTCCAGTTCTGGGCACCACATTTCAAGCTGGGATGACCAAGATGATTAAAAGTTTGGAAGCCAAACTTTATGAAGAACAACTTAAGGAGATGCGCATTTTTAGCCTTGAGAAGGGGATACTGAGAAGTGACATGTTAACTATCTTGAAATAGCTGAAGGCACATCATGCAGAAAATGGAGTAAGTTTGTTTTCTGCTGCTCCAGACAAGAACACCAATTAACAGATTCAAATTACAAGAAAAAAAATACACCTAACGTTAGGAAGAACGTTTTTTACTATAAGAGTTTTTTGACAAATAGATTGCCTTGCCAGGTGGTAGACTCTCCATCTTTGGAGGTCTTCACACGGAGGTTGGATAAGCATCTTTCAGGAGTGCTTATGTTGTTTGTTCCTGCCTGGCAAAGGTTAGGACTAGATAGCCTTTTTGGTCCCTTCCAGCTTGATGATTCTAAGACTCCATGATTCTAGATGGTTTAGTAGAGTGGATGCTTGAGAGATAAAGGAAACTTGGGAAGGAGGCTGTTTTTTGATCCACAGGTTTATTTCCAAATTAATCTAAAATGATCACAGAAAATTTCGTGCATCACTAATTCTGTAAGATATGAATCTTCTACCATATAACTAGTGGGGCATTACTAAATTGTTTGAAATTTAAATTTTATCCCACTATTCAGCTAAAGAGCATGCTAGAATATATCACTGTTCAGTATAAAAATTGTAAAAGATTCTTCAAGACACATCCAAAGAATAGGGCTGAGGACATTCTGTAAGGCAGTATAGAACTTGCTCAGTCTGGGATAAGGCAGGTCAGGGGTATACAATGGTACTACCACCCCAAGTGCAGAATGTTTCTGTAGTTCTCCCTGACTGGGCAGTTGGTTCTGAAAACGTCTGCTGGAAAGAGGAAAGAGTTGTCATTTCATCCACTCCACATCAAAAGACTCGCTTCTGTCAGCAGCAGTGTAGATGCACATGAGGACAGCCAGCATGTCTCTGCTTCTCTGGAGCCCCTGTTCCTCCTCAACTTATGTGGCTTCCTGGCCTCAGTCTCAGGACTACCTCAGCTCTTCTCAGAAGGTTACCTTTATGAGCTGAGTTCCTGTCACCCACTCCTACAGTCATGCTACCACCAAAAGTACAAAGTATCTGCACTTTCGCCCTCCAGTTCAGCCAGTGAAGAGAGAAGTGTATGAAAGAATAATTTTAACATAAATAAAATACAGTTTAAGATAACTTACTGTAAAGAAGGATATGTTTTCAGTTAAGCACTTTATCATGCTTTATTGTTATTCAAACAGATAATTACTTATCTATTCCCAATCCTATCACCTAAGTCAGTGATGGAGAAAGTGCAGCACAGCAGCTGCAAACAGCCTATGACGCCCCACTCTACAGACCCTCAAGCCCCATGACCCTCTGTTTTGTTTTGTCGTTGGTTGGTTTGTTTTTTAAATCAGCTTTTAGCAAAACGTGGCTCAAAATCTCTAGTGATTTTGTCTCTCTATGTACTCCCCCAATCATAAAAAAAAAAAAAAGGTGAAATTAAACTAGAAGTGATTGTGATGACTTCTTGTTACACTGACCATGCCATTGTGAACTTGAAAGGTTGTACTAGGCAAAAACAGCCCCTGCCTCTACCACAGTTGCCCACCTCAAAGTTAAGTATATCTAATTTTAAATCTACCCTTACCATTTCCCAACTGCCACACACCAGTTATAAAACGTTTCCTTTCAGACTTTTAGCAGTCAATCTCCAAACTTCCCAAACACATTCCTTCCCCTCCCAGTAAGTCCTCTGTATCCATGTGACCAGTATCCACAGTTTCACTTAGTCACACTGAAATGCAGTCTGAAAACATTTTGTTCCCATCTTTTTTTGGACCACACATTGTTGTTTTTATCAGTTGTGCACTGGCTTTGGACTGTAAATAATGGCTACAAAGCCTTCCTTCTCTTAGATTCCAAAATTCTGCTAAGTTTCAGGGCTTCCTCTCCAAGCTGCATATTCATCACGGTACCTATATCGTTCCATCTCATTGACAAATAAAAAGTGCATTTCATTATCTATATTTTACAGTATGTTATCCATGATAACTCCAGGAACATATGCCCTATGGATGCAGGGACCTACTGTACACATACGTACACATTGATACGGCATGGAACAGTGCTATTTGATGTGGCAACCTGTGGAGAGGTGTGGTGTGCGAGCCATGTTCCTTTCACATTTTTAAAAAAAATTCTGCATCGAATTGGGCAATGTAACACAAGAGGAAATACATAAGGATTATTTTGTCATGTTGGTCAAGTTCCTGAAGCTGGGCTACATCACATAAAACTCTGCACATGTCATTAATTGTGCTATGCAACTCTTGTGTTGAATGGGGTACTACAAAACTGAACTGGGGTGCATCCCAAGGGATTAAAATAGTGTTGCTGTTATTTTCAATTTTATACTGAGTTTAAATAAACCACCCTTGGGTGCTGGTATAAAAATGATCTGAATGAGCTGATAGAAAAATTCTGGGCTAAACAAAAAGTGCATGAATTTCTAAAGTAAAATCAAAGGGAATAAGAATTAAATCTGGGACCTTCTGGTATTTTTAATTGGTCTAGATGCATCTTTGGGAAATTTTAAAGGAAACATAAAGCATTTTCATTTCAATTTACCTTTTACTTTTAATGATTTTTTTAAATATTTAAATTTTTATTTGAAACTGAAGAAGGGAGAAGAGAACCAAAATATGAAAATACTCTCAAATGTTGATCACTTGATATTACTGTGTTTTTTTCCAATACTCTGCTCCTTCTTCAACCTCAGCTTCCACAGAATCAACACTTCATAGTCTTTTTCAAGGGCAGCAAGATCTTCATGAGCTTCTGAAAATTCTCCTTCTTCTATTCCTTCTCCATACCAACACACAAAAGCTCGCTTAGCATACATGAGATCAAATTTATGGTCAAGACGAGCCCAAGCTTCTGCAATGGCAGTTGTATTATTCAGTATATATGACAACATGTTGCACCTTAGCAAGATCTCTTCCTGGCACTACTGTGGGTGGCTGATAGTTTATGCCTACCTTGAATCCAGTTGGACACAAATCCACAAACTGAATGGTACACTTCCTCCTGATAGTTGTAATAGCTGCACTGAATCTTTTGAGACATCATCACCTCCACAGAGCATACAATAGACCATGTATTTACCATGGCAAGGGTCACATTTTATCAACTGATTAGCTTACTTTTAATGTTTTTTAATCAATTAATTACTACTGTTCAGTTTCAAAGAATACTGGAACACCTTTGCCAATATGCCAAACATTAACAAGACAACAACAGGTAAAGGAAGGGCTGGCTTTACAATTTCAAGTGAAGTTGTGAAGAAATATACATGTTTTAGAAAATTCATACGGAAAACAATTCTCACCAATCTGCACAGGCCGAACAAAGATATCTCCAGTGTGCAATAATACTTTATGTAGATGACATAGATTGGTAAAAGACAAGAAATTTAATTGAATAAAGAGGTGAGAACCATAATTAAGCATGACAAACATGGTTGCTTTTAATTAATTAATCTGTTTAAAGCATTTAAAGCATTTTTATCCTACTCCTCAGCTAACAAGGCAATGGACAGGCTTACATACAGTCTATAAAAACAAGATAATCTTTGCCAATTGGGCTGACAGAATGATTCTGCATATGAGCAAATCTCCCTCTCCTACCACCTGTTACAATCCAAACACTCAAAATTATCTCCCTAGATTAGGAGTTCTTAGATTTTTGGCTCTCCAAAAAACCCTTCCAATGTGGTCTGGAGAGTCAGCATTTCTGGGAACTGAAACCCGAACCAGCTTGTTGACCTAAATGGAAACACATCTTAATTTTGCTTCTTTCTGTGTTCAGTTTCTTAAAAACAACTCAGCTTCTCTAACCCTAAACTCCCCAAAAATCTGCTTTGCCGATCTTCCTGCCCTATACATTTGTGTATTTTGCTAAGTTATTAATTTTTTTAAAAGAATGAACAAAATATTCACCCATGACCTCCCAAAATTGGCATTCCCATTCACTTAGAGAAGCCTTATGGATATATATAAGCCCCATTCACACTAACACTTCATTCACATATTTATGTGGGCAATCCCATGGTCATCAAGGGTATCAGTGTTAGAGATGTGTCATTGATCTCCCCACGAATTTTAAACAACCTGTTTAA